>JAOEHI010029956.1:0-24840 GCA_025447815.1 Percopsis transmontana | reverse complement strand
TCTGCCGTGAAAGAGGCAAAGCAGCGGGTGTGGGAGAAGTTCGGAGAAGACATGGAGAAGGACTTTCGGTCGGCACCGAGGTGCTTCTGGAAAACCGTTCGCCATCTCAGGAGGGGAATTCGGGGAACCATCCAAGCTGTGTACAGTAAGGATGGGACGCTGTTGACCTCAACTGAGGAGATAATTGGACGGTGGAAGGAATACTTTGAGGAACTCTTGAATCCAACACACCCTCTATGAAAATTCTCACATTTCTGTGCAAACTTTCAAAAAGAAAATCCTTACTTTCAATCACATCCACAGCAAACCTGAAACGGCGTTAAAGCAACAATGGGTAAATGCTGTCCCCTAATGCTAATGTAAACCCTGGTTGGATAAGGATTTAAAATTGGATATGAAGATGAAATCTGACACACAGTGTTAAAACTGATAAAATAATTGCGGTCTGTGGTTCTTTATGGGCTGTGGCAATCATTTTGAAAAATAATAGCTCGCAGCAACATATGGAAAAAAAGAACTATAAACTAGTTCATTTTTGCAACTGTGAACTTAGTTCAAAATTTCAAAACTATGAACTGAAGTAGTTCATTTAAAAATTTGTGAACTGAACTTTGAACTAGTTCATGTAGAAAGTGAACTTTACCATCACTGCTGATATTCCTATCAAAATTAGGAATATCAAACATAAATTCTGCTATGTTGTGAAGATGACTACATGCACAGCACTAGGTGTTCTATGCAAGAGTGAAGCTTTGCATCACTAGCACCATTTGCAGGCCTCACGCTACATTTTTACATTATCTATGAAGAACTAATCTAAGTTTCAAAACTTTAACCATTATTGACTTAGTTGTAGATTAAACCTTTTTTAACAAATGCAATAATCTGAGGATTTACTTGTCATTAGTAATACACTTAATGTTGTTGCTAGGTCCCCACTAATCAAATGGGAACTTGTGTGAATTATGCAAAAAATATGTAAATGAGGTCCCCATCATCCATGTTAACTTGATTTAGAATGGTAAAATCATTACTTCAATTACTTACTTCAATCAATTCAGATATTTGAAGTCGTGTATAAGCTAACAAAGCTATGGATAATCTACCTGATTTTTTTCATACCTTTAGAACTTTTAGAAAGGGTGGTCACCACATGTGGTGATCAGAAAGTTGGTCCCCATCCAACATAAAAACCTATGTGAGTGTGAGTGAATGTGTTTATACAACAGTGCTCTTAATAGACTTCAAAGTCTAGCTTCCTTCACAATGTATTGAAGATAAGACAACAGGAGATATCTCATGCTGCACTCCCTTCCTAGCTCTGAGAGGCCATAATAAAACTGCACAGTATATCAAACTTCTCACAAAACAAGTGTTAGCTTTGACTGAAATACAAGAAACCTTTAACCTTTGAAAATGTATGAACTGAAAAACATACAATACATTGCAGAGCAGAATATCATCATGACCATATATGATATCATGATATCGAATAATGCAAATGCATAGGTGAAGTAACCTTGTTACATGATACTGTTAAAAAATGTATTAATTGTAAGTCGCTTTGGATAAAAGCGTCTGCTAAATGCTGAAAATGTAAATGTAAATATCAGTACATGTGCATATACAGTTGTGGTCAAAAGTTTACATACACTTGTTACTACAACTCTATTTTTCTGTGATGGAATCATTGGAGCACATACTAGCTTCTGACAAGCTTCTGGTTGAATCTTTGACCACTCCTCTTTACAGATTTGGTCCAGTTCAGCTAAATTTTTGTTGTCTTTCTGTCTTTCACAGACTTGTTTCTTAAGCAAGGTCCATATGTTCTCGATGGGGTTCAAGTCAGGACTTTTGGGAAGGCCATTCTAAAACCTTAATTCTAGCCTGATTTAGCCATTCCTTTACCACCTTTGATGTGTGTTTGGGGTCATTGTCCTGTTGAAACCCAACCCAACTGCGTCCAAGGCCCAACCTTCTGGCTGATGATTTTAGGTTGTCCTGAAGAATTTGAAGGTAATCCTTCTTCATTATTTGAAGGTAATCCTCCTTCATTATTTGATTCATTTTCTGCAAAGAACCAGTTCCAGTTCAGTTTTTGGGTTTTGGCAATTCCTTTTATAAATCTTCCTGTTTGAATTGAAGAATGGAGAGGTCTGTGTAGAGTCTGGGTATCATCGGATAATCTGTAATTATTTAGTAATTCAAAAACGAAAAACCCGTAAATCTGTTATTTGTTTTTGGTGTCAGAATAAAAAAAAAGAAAACCAATTAAACAGTTAATTTTTGGGTTTTGGCAATTGCTTTTTTACTTATTCCTTTTTTACTTGAGAGGTCTGCGGTCTAGGTAATTGTTGCTGCCTTGACGA
This sequence comes from Percopsis transmontana, assembly GCA_025447815.1. Lineage (NCBI taxonomy): Eukaryota > Metazoa > Chordata > Actinopteri > Percopsiformes > Percopsidae > Percopsis > Percopsis transmontana. The sequence goes on along the minus strand of JAOEHI010029956.1, from coordinate 22,471 downwards.
GATCTATTTCAACACCAGGCGCTATCCACTAACTACAGCTCGGTCTGATTCATGAATGTTTTTGTGTTGATAAAAGTATAATAAGCATTATTCAGGTGGGAGTAGATTATCTATTTGGACATTATAGCTATATGTGGAACTGACAGGCGGGCCAGATATTATTGATGGCGGGACAGTTTTGGCCTGCGTTTTGGCCCACCTACCATTAGCCCAGTAGGTGGCGGTAGTAGCCTACACCAAAACGTTGGTTATCAACCGCCTCAATCCTCAAGAAGACGAAGGGGATTATTGAAATATTAGCTCGGCATAAAACGCATTTTGATGTTTTTTTTTTAATAAGAATTATAGAGCTATAGAGCTATAGAGAATTATAGACCGCCCACTTTTTTAACCTTCTCATAGTGTTTATATTCTTGAAAATAGTGTATATATTGTATATATTTGATAATAGTAATTTATATTATACCAATATAATAGTATACGAAAATTTTATGTATTTTATTACTTATACTTTTCTTATTCAGTCACTTTTAGCTATTGTTAGCTATCTTCTCTTACAACATTTAGTCTTTTTTGCCATTTAAGAAATTAAATTTCCACTACGCAGTTAGATTAATATTAAATATAATATTAAATAAAATAAAACAAAACATTTTGTATAGGTTTGCTCAAAATTCCTATGGGTTCTTTTTCTAGAAGTCCTTCTCTGTATTCATATAAAAAAAATTGTGTCATTTTACTGTCGACATATTAACAAATATGATCTTAAATCTTTACTGCAGTATTTCCAACATATATGAAGTTAATTGTAGGCGCTACAGAATTTCAATATACAGTATGTGGCATAATCAGGGTTGACCTTTTATTAAAACATTTTCTTAATAGGTTTGCTCAGAATTCCAATAGATTATTGGAAACATTGACCACGGACATGTGGGTAATGTTTGATCTTGTATAAAAGAAAATGTTTTACATGTTTGCTCATTATTCATGGGTCTTGTTCTGGAGGCCAAAGTTTAATATGGAGACATTTTACTTTGGAAATTTCAAGAAATATGAACTTAAAGTAAGCCCCCAGTTCAATATGCGCAATGCTGCAAGGTCATGTTTGAGCTTGTATAAAATAATATTTCTTACAGGTTTGCTCATAATTCCAATAGATTCTTATTCTGGAGGTCCTTTTCTATACCCACGTTAAATAGAGAGACATTTAACTGTAGAAATTTCAAGAAATATAAACTTAAACTTAGCCCCCAGTTCAATATGCACTGAGGCAAGGCCATGTGGGTACTGTTTGATCTTGTGTAAAATCAAATGTTTTATAGGTTTGCTCATAATTTCAATGGATTATGGTTGTGTAAAAATGCATCCAGAACAATATTCCATTGGAAATATGAGCAAACCTATAAAACATTTTATTTTATACAAGATCAAACATTACCCACATAGCCTTGACTCATAGTGCATATTGAACTGGGGGCTTACTTTAAGTTCATATTTCTTGACATTTCCACAGTAAAATATCTCCATATTTAACTTGGTTATAGAAAAGGACCTTTAGAACAAGAACCCATTGGAATTATAAGCAAACCTATACAAAATAATGTTTTATTGAAGATCACAATGTGACACTAATATTGAGTTAGGGGCTTTTTAAGTTAATAGTTTGCACAGTAAAATGAAACCATATTTAATATATAGAGAAGGACATCCAGAACAAGAACCCATACGAAATTTTAGCAAACCTATATAAACAAAATATGTTTTTATGAAATATATATTTTCCATTACACTGTATATGTTGTTACAAATGCCTATTTAGATTCATAGCAATATGAAACAATGTTTTGATCATATCCTCTGACCGGGTAGCTTCACTTTGAGCTCTAAAACCTACTCGCGCAAGATTGATCGTAACTGCACACATAGATGCGCAGCAGAATCTAAACGCCGGCTGGCTTGACCGTCTTCTTACGAACGCCGGCTCACATGACCGCAGTAATTAGCAGTAATAATAAGCCTTAAATAGCTTCCTCAAACAGTAAGCTGGATAACGCTGCTACAGGTAAATGCACTACATCAAGGTAACCAGTGGCTTGTTGTAAATAACAGAAAGGATTTAAATCAGTAACTGTTTATTTTAACTACATAGTCAAAGTAGCGAAATATATTTCTTTATTCCTAAGCCCTTTTGTCAGGTCGCTGCCTCGAAAAAAGCATTATCAGACTGAATAGAGTATATCTCCAAAACTACAAGGGCTATACGGATAATCTAGGTACAAAAGAAAGGTAACACCTGTGAGATTTCTCTTGTGGTGAAATAATCAATGTGGATGTTAATGGGTCAGAGTACATGAAGCTAGAACACAGAAATAAATGGAAGATTTAATTTTCACCTGACAGAAAATCATGTTTTACAATGAATATTTGATTGAAATTATGCAGATGAAGCCCCAAAACACTTTTGGACCATAGCACAACGTCTTATGTGTCAAGTTTGATGTCAATAAGTTTGATTTACAAATAGATACATTTTGATGCTGTTATAATTGCAAATAACTCCATAAATAAATGTTTTTTTATTTGTAACGTTAACTATATGTACAAAGTACTTTCTGAAATGCCTTCAAGACTAAACATTTGTTGACTTGAATGCAGCCCTGTCCCTGAAGTGCTGCGCAAATTACGCTCAGCCATAGAAATGCAGTACAGCTCTATCTCGGATTTACCGATAGTTCAATGGGTGTTCGTGGTAGCGACAAATGGCTTATATGGTTGGAATCTGTGGAGTCTCATCTTAAAGACGACGTATCGTTTGTGTAGATAGCATGAAAAAAAATTACGATCTTTACGAACTTTTGTGTGCAAAGTGAGCGCAAAGTGAGCGCAAAGTGAGCGTAAAGTTTACGATATGCTTATTTCTTTGTTTAGGGTTGGAATTAGGTTAAGTTTGGGCAACAATTTGCTCGATAGCTTCATAGTTCAGACCCTTCTCTTTCCAATGGTGTGTTACATGACTGTTTTCACACATGTTTAAAGGGCTTATGACTTCATTGTTTTGAGGAGGGGTAGAGAATACCCATATCTGGTTACTCCTGGGATATAGAGGTTAACATCCATTAGCTACCTCCACTCCGTCGCCATTGTTTTTTGCTTTACTCCCGCTTTACTACCCTTTCCGTCTGATTCGCCGCTTGTAAATTTGTTTCAGGATTAGTATGAGTGTTTCACATCTTGTAAATTTGTTTTTACTTTTGTAGGGTTAGGGCTGTTCTAAAATGTTAATTTTGTTTTTCTAAAATGTTAATTTGTTTTGCCCTTCTCGGCCACCGTAGATACCACGATATTTACAGCATTTAACAGACGCTTTTATCCAAAGCGAATTAAAATAAGTAATATTTTATAGTCAATAGCTGAATATACATAGGCTATGTCCACTGGCACACCCAACCCGCCGCAGGTGCAGCCTGCTCTCATTACGTTACTAATGCAACTCTAGAACCGCAGAGACTTTCTAGAGTTGCATCAAAACAGAACGCAAAGCGACGAATACATCCTTTTGTTTTCAACAATGGCCTCGGTCAAACTATTACTGTGATATAATATAAAACTTTATTTGCAAATTTAGCGAGGTGTAGGCCTACGAGTAGTTTAGATGAGAAATGACAAAGCTTCGCAGCTGGTACGCGTCTCTCACACATTTCAGCGCTTGAAATAAAGAGGGAGGGTACCAGGGCTTCATGTGGTTCTCACGCAGCTATAGTCTCCAAGTTGTCTCGGCTGTCCGCACCTCCAGCATACCTGCGCGGGCGTTTGAGCGACTCCCAATGGGTCGGGGCTTGTGTTCCTTCCCCCCCCCCCGGCCCTGCAGTCGCTGGTCTTCCCCCTCCCGGACAAGGATGCGGTCGATGTGGGCTGGCTTCCGCGGAGGTGTGTCCGTGGCCTCCCCGGTCCTTACTCTCCTCGGCTGGGCCTGTCGCCCTGAGGTACCTGCCGGAGGTGGGTCCCTCCTACCTGTCGTGGCTTGCCCGTCCAAATGGTCCGTGACTATCTCCACTGCCCGATCTAAATCCTCAGGTCAATGGTATCGGACCCATCGAGCCGTCCCCACCGGCAGCCCTTCTAAAAACTCGCTCTCCTGGCCGTGAAAACGCGAATGGCCGTTCTCCCTTGGCGAGCCGGCCCTTCCGCAGTCGACGCCGGTGATCCTCGGTACTGCATCCGGTCCGGTCTAGTAGGCAACCCGTGCGCCGCCTGCTGGGCGTCCCCGGTCAATAGCGGCAGCCGCACCGCCCGCTCTGCTGCCGGCCATTCACATGCCTCCACGGCCACCTCGAATGCCTCCAAAAATGCCTGTGGGTCATCGGCCGGCCCCATCCTCTGTAGCTGGATGTTGGGACGAGGATGCCTCGGGACCAGCTGCCGCAGCACCTCCGTCTGCTCATTGGTTTGTCGTCGGAGCGCCTCGATCTGTTGATGCTGTGCCGCGCTCCTGCATGGCCGCCATATGCCCCAGCATCTCCGCCAGGAGGATGACCGGTGAGGTGGGTTCTGCCATGCTGTTCGTAGTCCTTGTTCGGGCGCCAGATGTGGCATACAAACACTGTCCACACGGGTAGGCTGCGTTTCTCCGTGGTCTGCACTGCCTTTATTTGCATACGTTACTGCTCACACAGGTCTTTAACACTGCCTGTTGCCTTTAGTTATGTCTCAGGTCTTAACACTGCCTGTAACATTTAGGGATCACGGGAGGCCGCTTGCTTCCACCGACCCGTTCTTCTCTCTTGCCGACCTCCTTACTCCTTAAAACAAGCGAGACAGGTGATTATTGATTGTCCTCACCTGTCTCTCAGCCCCGTGAACCACCCCTCCCCCATTCCTTCCACACACAGACAGCGCTAAACCACGCCCCCGCTCCCACAATGACTAATCGGCGATGGGGTCACATTAAAAGATGTTTCACAAGGAGGCACAGGCATATCTCACAAACAGGATGTAGCCTACTGTAGGTCCCTCTGTAGCAGAAGTGTTCGCACCTCGTCAATATGGAGTTGGTACTTTTAACATGCTATCTTTCATTCCCAAAATTTCGCGACACTGGTTAGAATTGTTCGTGAAAATTGCTCAAATGTGAAAATGTCAGTGGACTGGACGAGGGATGGAAGTTTTTCTTCGAGCCGTTCATTTATGATTACTAAGGTTACTCCTCCCCCTTGTTTTCTTTGCCCATGTCTTGCGCTCTCATTGGCTGTAGGTCGTCACTGCTGTCATTGTCACTCACACCTTTCACACTACAGGATTTGGACTTCTCGACAGGTCCAGATATCCAGTTGGGCGTTGCGATACATCGTAGTGCTGGGAGGTTCGAATCATTTTACTCACTCAGATCTTTGAATCTCGGTCAGTAAAATGAACAAATCTTTTATCAAGTAATTTTGTTTATTTTAAAACTAGTTAGTGCGGCACTGTTGCTCTCTTGTGGGTGATGTAAAAAAGAGCGCGGTTCTCAAACACCGAAGGCTACATGGTTTGCTTCACTTGACAAAGTATAAAAGCCTACACAATTCACTTCCTGATCATTCTCTATCATCATTCTATAAAGCCACAACCAATTCAAACCATGTGAAAACCAAGGAGGTGCAGACGCACCACTGTTGTGACAAATGAACGAAAGACACAAACCCGAAGACCCATAGTTATGAGTCGTGAACTAATCATTTCAGTTTCCTGTGCTTTAGCATACAGCCCTGTGGTTGAGCTAATACAGCTGTCATGTGACAAATGAACAAAAGACACAAACCCGAAGACCCATAGTTATGAGCAGTGATGGGAAAGTTCACTTTCTACATGAACTAGTTCAAAGTTCAGTTCATAAATTTTAAAATGAAGTAGTTCAGTTCATAGTTCATACTTCAAAATTTTGAACTAAGTTCACAGTTCCAAAAACGATATGTTGCTGTGAGCTGAACATGTGACTGAAGTGCGGATTTTTTTTTTTTTGAAGGCTGGCAGGCAAGTTTGCACAGAAATGTGGGATTTTTCCCATCCTCACCGACCTTGTCATAAAACTCATTTAAATGATCATACAACGCATCCTTGCTGTTTGGTCGCCTACATGCTGCTTTTTGTTTTGATGTCGCATGCGGTGGTGCGACACTGTGTTGCCAACGTGTTTTTTCCGCTACATATTAAGGCCTGTGTTTTAGTCGGGTTTTCGCGTGGAAGGCTCTATAGAAATCGGGCACCCTATTGAACGAAGTTAAACTGAGAGAGCGTGCCGTTCACAGACACCAGAATGAACGAGTTCACAGGAACGTTCATCAGGCAGTAATACAGTACGTTCAGTTCACGTTCGCCAAAAATATGAACGAGTTCATGAACTATCGTTCAGGCACAACACTGGTTATGAGTCGTGAACTAATCATTTCTGTTTCCTGTAACCTTAGCCTACTAAGCCTATATGCAGCTGCATGCGACGACGAGTGAACGTAAGAGTCAAAGACCATTTACACATGCGTGAAAATGAACGAATCAGTCACTGAGACAACTCAATACTCCGAGTCATAAAAGATTAGATTAAACGTTCACGAGCAACACAACACTAATGCATCAGCGACTCTTAGATTGCATTGTAAGCAGTTCACACTACACGAATGTCGCTCCTAGGAGCACGTTATAGTTTCCTCCAAGCAGGGGCTTTTGTCTGCTATTTCAAAAAAACTTGGATAAAACGTGTAGTCTGAATTTATTAGTTAAAACCTTTGAGGAAATGTGTCGTTCTGTTCAAATAATTAACTGAACGTAACACCACACTACTGAACGCACTAAATTTGTCAGCCAGGCTGTGCCAATCAATCTATGTTATTGTGGTATTGGACCACCTTCAACTAATCAGAACAAACGTTTGACGGTCATTTTCAAACTCAAATATTAAACCACACGCCCTCTTATCCCACATTTGAAAAAATACACCAACAATAACCTATTAAGTTGTTGTTTTTTCTCGTAATTTATTTGATTTAAAAAAAATAATAATCTTCTCCAAAATAAATCCTGAGGTATTCACAATATAATGGCATTTATTGTGTTTGAAATTAAACTTTAGTGGGAGGGCGGCAGCAATGAAAATAAAGTGAGACATTAAAGCTGTTGGAGAGCGATCTGTCAAGACAATATACCCTTGGTGCCGTACATACAAACAGCCCCCAACACTGCCAAGACACGTGCCATGCAACCTAGGTCAAGATCTGCATTCAGAGAAGCCTTGGGAACAAGCACTTAACCATTATGTTACCTTTTAGGGGGGCTTTCCCCACCTCAGTCCACTTCACAACAACGGCAATTGCTTCAAACACCAAAACTCTGTCTGGCTTTAGGGGGAACTGACTTGCTTGCTTTTTATAGTGTCTTGTTGAACAGTATACAGTACAAGCTGTAATGACTGAGCAAAGCGCTAGATTTCCAAAACACCATGCTGTGTTTGGGGGGCATTGATAAGGTCTACTAGTGAACAAAGTAACAGAGGAAACATCCCATGGTTTGAAAGCACATCTTACGAAAATGGTGGCCTATAACCCTTTAAACCCCTACAATGGTTACTGTAGATGTACAGTACACACAATGGTTGAACATTTTGGCTTTTGTATAAAATTACTTGTATCTTCATCCCCGCCAAAATAATGAAAACAAAAATATAAATGAATAAATAAATAGTGAAAAAAAATACAGTTAGATAACTCTTTTCTGTAAGTCACAGATGTAGGATTGATTGAGAAATTATGTGACTAAAAGAAATACCAGCTCTTGTAGTTTTCATTTTACTACAGCATGAGCCTGAAACAAACTAAACAACATAGTGGGGTTAGGGACAGCGGTCAGGGCACGGAAATAAAAGCATGAATGAAAATAAAACACAAAAACAAATGAACAGCACACAACTTATGACCCCAACGGGGGTTTGGGTGTTGATGTCAATCACAAGAAAAACAGAAGAAACACACTAACAGTTTCAGTTCAGTGGGCGTGTGAAGTGGGACCAGAGTTTCAGTAGAGCAGACTCACCACCTCGCCAGAAAAAGACACACCTTTGTAAGACGAGACCCACTCACTTTTTCAATTTGGTGCCATCACCTCCCTGAATATAAACTCATGCAAACAGTAATCACCATAATAACACAACGGACATAATAAAAATAACAAGTCATTATCATTACAGACTTTTGGTAGAAAAAAAATGCTCAACACACACATACAGCACTTTCAAAAGAAAACCATGCATACTGAAACAGTCTAAAAGGAGTAAAAACAAAACAAGGTTTTCTAGTAAGATAAACAGTGCCAATTCCTCTTCCAGCATGAGATACATGAATATTGAGAAATTAATGTGAAGACAGAAGTTTTAAAAAGTGTCTTTTCCTCCATCATTAAAATGTTCTACCACTTGTGCCATAGTAGTCCTGTCGGTGAGCCTTGGGCGCCCAACCCTGTCGCCCGGTTTGTCCCTTCTGGGACCACTGTGGTACTCACCACTTCTAACCAGGAGTACCCCAAAAGCCTTGCCATTTGAGAGATTTTCCGGCCCAGACCTGAGACACTTTGACAAGGCCAAAGTGGTTCAGGTCCATATACCTGCCCATTTCTTCTGCACCCAACATGCTGACTACGAGAACAGACGCTTACTGCCTACTATATACCAGACAAAATATTTTGGTTCATCGGTGTGTACACACACACACGCACATTCAAAAGTTTGGAATCACTGAGAATTTTATTTGTGTACTTATTTTTGAAAGATTTTTTTCCCCCAAGGGATATAACATTAAATTGATCAGTCTAGAAATTGTATTTTTTGCAAATGACTATTATTAGCTGGAAACGATTTTCAGCAAAAATCCCTCCTGTGTTCCAAGGGCACATTGTGTTAACTAATCCTAAATTCTCTAGTTTAAAGAATAATTAATCATTAGAAAACCCTCAGACACCTCACAGGTCCTCAGCTTGCAGCAGTTAAGAGGCGACTGCTGGCCTTCTAGGCAGTGTTTCAAAGAATCTAAAACTGGCTAATAAAAAGACAAATATTAGAATGGGCAAAAGAACAGACATTGATCAGCAGATGTCTGGAAAAATGTGTTATGGACATCCATGTTTGGCGTGTTTGGATCACAGAGAGGAACTTTTGTGAGGCACAGGTCAAATAAAAGGATGCTTGAGGAGTGCATGACGCCATCAGTCAAGCACGGTGAAGGAAATGTGTTGGTCAGGGAATGCTATGGTGCTGGTAAAGTGGGGGATTTGTACAAAGTAAAAGGCACATTGAACAAAGAAGGCTATCACTCTATTTTGCAATGCAATACCATACCCTATGGATGACCCAAGCAAAGACCCAAAGCACTGCTACAAATTATGCAAGAACTGGTAGATGATATTCTGTCTGTAATGGATTGGCCAGGGCAGTCCCCAGATCTCAACCCTATCGAGCTGTTGTGGGAGCAGCTTCACCGTACGGTCTATCAAGCCAATCCAACATGGGAAATACTTCAGGAATCTTGGGGTGAAACTTCTGAAGATTACCTCAACACATTGACTGCTAGAATCAAGGTCTGCATGCCAGTATTAGCTGCAAATGAAGGATTCTTTGATGCAAGCAGAGTGTGAAGCACAAAATTGTTATTGCAAGCAGGAAATTATTTCTAACCTTGTCATGTCTCAATTTAATTTTCCTCAACTTATTTGATTGATAATAATAAGTTTAATAATAATTAGTTTTCATGGAGAACGTGAAGTTTGAGTGATTCCAAATTTTTGAATGGTAGTGTATACATAGTGTAATTGATTTAAAAATCAATGGCAGTTACAGTGGTGACAGGCAACTGATATACAGCATTATTCTAAATCTCTCAGACTACAACCCTCCCCAGCCCCAATACAATCCTTAAACGTCAGCCAATTCAAAACAGCTCAATGCTCTCCATCTTTCTAAACTATTCTAGTTGAAGGTGGTGTTGGAGAGTTCAAGGCAAATTCTCCATATATTATATACGCATATACACGAGAAGGTTGGTTGGACTGAGCTGATGTGGTTTGAATGACTGCATAGTGAAAAATTATATATATATATATTTTTTTACTTACAGATGGGTTACAACATATTGCATGTGCATACACACGCTTTCTACGTGGACAGGGCACACAAACTTTAGTTTATGCATGTTGACTTGGCATCTTCCAAGCAAATATACACAAAAAGCCACTATTAGCAGTAGCCAGCATTGCTGTGTAGAATGGTATAGTAAATATATACATTTGGTGCATGTGCAAGTGAATATGCATGGAACATTTGGGATGCTGAAAGGCAGAGATGTGGACTCGAGTCATTGTGACTTGGACTCGAGTCGACTTGAGTCACTGTTTTGATTGACTTGAACTTGACTTGACAGAAAATAAATGACTTGAGACTTGACTTGGAGGTTAAAGACTCGTGACTTGACTTGATGACTTAAATTACTTGTCTGTGTTGTTTTCAGTTTAAATATTAAATTACAATATTAAAAATGTTGACATTGACAAGTGTCTGTGTAACGTTACCCGGTATGCGAGCGTACACTGGGAAGTGCATTTTCATGATTGGATGACTACCCTGTCAGTCAAGCTACTCGTGATGCTAGCTGTTGCTATGGATCGGATTAGATCAGATCATTATCATCATGCCTGTGCCAAGATTCATCGCTTAAAAACACATCAGTTGATATTGTATTAAACCATAAATGTATGCATCCGTGTATATATAGCCGGGAGGTAGGCAGAGTCAGATTTGATTTTAGCCACAGTATTTTCTACTGTTTCCTTCGTTATCAATAATCTCTATTATGTGTATTTAGTATGTGAAATAACTTTTTTTTTTTTATTGTGTCAAGTCATTTATTTACATTTATTTCACTAATATCAATATTTATAATACAAATTCAATTAATTGTCATACTATTTTACAGGTGAGATACATTGGTCAATAATACTGTATCATTATTAGACAGGTAATAATACCTTGTCTTTTCTCTTTATCAAGACCGGATACTGCAGGTAAGTATCTTGGGGGGGTGACTTGACTTAAGACTTGACTTGCCCAAGAAAAAATGACTTGAGACTGGCTTGAGACTTGAACTAAATGACTTGAGTCACATGTCTGCTGGAAGGTAAGGTGTATTAATCATAGTTTTACTATTATACATCTCACAAATGCTAACACATATGCACACACACACACCGACAGTATAGCCATTCTTTGTGACCTGATACGACCATATGGTCGTGTTGACCCGTTGTCAGGTGACATGTAACTACTCACAAAACAGAAGAAGGTATCAGATGACTATACATGTGTGTGTCTCTTTACAGGCGGAGACTGGGCCTAGTCTATGTCCTCTCATTGGCTCATGGCCTTAGGTGTCGAGTTGCCACTCAGTTCACTGAAAAGGTGGATTGCAAAAATGCAGTTTTCCCCCACACACAGTTTCAGATCAGCATAAGGGTATTAAAAATGCATTTTCACAATTGCACAAGCCTACATTAGCCAATTTATATATTTATTTTATTTATAACCACGATTACTTTAGGTAAGACATGTTCAGTAAACAAAAACAAAAAAGTAAATTACTTTCAACTTCCATGTCTTTTTTAAAACTTGACTGATACTTTTTTAGGTTAACCATGACTGTGGAAACATTCGAAAGGGTGGCTGGGCCCCACCTGGACATCAGGAAACCTGTCTCCCCATTTAAAACACACACAGCTAGCCTCCCCTACTAGCTATTTATATACTTAATTCTTGTTATTATATATAACAAGAACATCAACAACATTCGTTTATAGTTAGTTTGGACACCTTTGGTGTGTTCTGTCAAAGTTGTTAAGGTCGCAGGCAGCCTGTGAAGGGACAGATGGGGCAGGTGGGTGAGTGACAGGTGGGATAGTGTGCACTGTTCTATGACTATATAGCTTTAAAGGTCAGAGGTCAGCTCACAAAGATCTGGACAGACAGAGGGTTTTCCCCCTAATCCTTAACTGTAGGTAGTGCAGTGCTGTGATCTAATTGTAATTGTAGTGTGATAATGTTAACGTAGGTGAGGTGTGTCCTTGTATATACATTTCTTAAGCATTTTCTCTCTATACTATTGCTTAAAAAATTTCACTTATACATTTTCCAACCTCTCACTTGCCTTTGTCTTCGTCCAACTTGCTTTTCTGTTTGTTTATTATTTTGGTAACATGTAGACATTGGATTATTTCACGTATTTGGCTTAAAATAATTGTTCTTTGGGGAAAACTTGACAGCAGCCTCTAAAGTAATAAAAAGCAGCAGCACTAACAATTTGAATAAATTAATATACATACTAGCTTAATAATAACATAACTAACTCCTCACTAAAAACAATTGGTAGAGTGATGGAAGACCATCAAAAAGCTTTTTACAGTATCCAGCATTAACCAGGTTAGCCTCTGGCTCTATCTGTACTCTCTTAAGCTTTCTGTCTCACTTTCAAAAGTCCCTTTCTTCCATCTCCCACAAGACATCCTGTCCCTGTTATTTAACGCTTGCAATCAGTCAACATTCTCTGACATGCTGTCTTCTGCATCATACGCAATCGTCATTTGTGTTTAGCTGTGATTTGGCATGGTATGTGTTTGTGTCTTTACTAATATATGGAAAACATTCAACTACTATTTATCTTTTTGTCTGATGCTGTTCACTTGCAACAAGCTACAGTATATGATCATCAGAATGAACAGCAGTGGAGAAAAAGAGAGAAGGTGCTAGAGGTAGACGGACAGGAGGTAGAAGAAATGCCATTAGGAAATACTGGTTCTATTCTTTGTAAAAATCCACTGATTTTTTGTCTTCTGAATCCATAAACACACGCATCACTTCCCACCTGCTACGCTAATTGTCTGTTAACAACTTCCAGTCCAGTCCTTGTGTTAAGAGTAACCTGATTGGTTGCCACAGCAGGTAAGGATGCATTTCCCATGTTGTCGAACTACTTCTATCTGATCGCACTCTTAGGGCCACGAACCTGGCTAGAAATAAGCAGCTCTTACCAATTAGTGTGTCTTTCATAAGCTCTAACTTGCAATAACAAAAACACGAACAGTTCATTTATTATCATTCCAAAGCTTGAGACATGACATGAGTAAGTGTGGCATTGTCTTCCTCAAGTGGATGTCTGATTCCAATTCGGTTGTTAAGCAACTTGCAGTGAGTAGAATTAGAATTTATGGAGCAGGTAGGGGTTAGGCATCTTGGTCAAGGATGTGCATTAATAAAAAGAAAGATGCACGCTTAAATTGTATGTTGCAATAATTGCATATCCAATTCAAAAAATCTAAACTGAATGTTGTGCATGCAGTATTTATAGACCTATAATTCTTTGCTTTCCCTTTTTTTCTATTTTAGAAACAACAGGTTCAGGGCCCTAATGAGTGGGCATGTTAAAATGTAATATATAAAATCCTATATAAGATAGTTCCTTTATGCCAAATAATGATATGCAACACGTTGATGACATTGATATGCGTATGCATACATTTTCCTGATGGTCATTTTCTTATCCATATTCATGTGTAAAGTCAGTAACTTTTTAAACTATTATATTATAACTCACTTTATATTCTATGTGACTTTCCAATTTTAATTAGGCTAGGCCTACTAATTATGATCGCAAGATACCGGCTAGAGGATAGGCTAGTCTTAGTATTTATTTTATTATAGGATGTGCTCACAAAGCGCAAAGTGACCTGTGGAAAAAAATCAAATTGTTGTTGGCTGTTGTTGGCTAAATGGTTACGCAATAAAGGATGCTTGAACCCATCTATCCTGGTCGGGAGTAGGAGGAAAGCACGGATTTTCATGGAATCCACCCTGGCAACTCTTCTATAGCTCACTTGTTGAAATGGTTTGAACAGAGACTTCAGAAGTCACAAAACGGAGAAGTCAGGCTAGGCCAAATAAGTGTCGCGTACAGTCTCCAATTATTAGCTCCACTCATTTACCATGGGAAAAATATAACGTAAACCCATAAAACTACATTCTTAATAACTAGGTGCAATGCAAATTTTTTTGTATTTTCTGCAGTTTTTCCACAATTGTACAGCAGCTAGAAATGTGGGTAAATAACAGCATATTTGCAAAGTTTCTAGACCTAAAAGTTAAAATGAAGCTAAATATGTTGCACTCAGTTACATTAAAACTGTTTATGTATGTGTATAAATAATTACCTAGGATGTGTATTTGTACAGCATGTGAATGAGCTGAAGAAAAATCACACCAGACCTTTTTGGGACAGATACTACGTTTCCAGTGTCTAGACTACTCTCTTGACCAATCCAGCAACAGACAGGTAGGTGAACCATGGAGAAAAACAAAACAATCATGCATAAAAATACATACAAATGAGTGTGTATATGTTAGATTAGCACTGTTATTACACAATTCATGTGTCATTGTGATGTCTCCGCCCTCCCTCCATCCCATGTCTGCCTGTCCAGATCTAGCCCACTGGGAAACCCAACCTGAACGCATCTGTTCATCCACCCATTCAGCCCTCAAGCCATCTGTCCAATCAGAGCTCTCAACTGGGGGGCCATACCTCTTGACTTTGCAGAGGCAGCAGAGTCCAGCAGGCTCCTCCAGGGGTGGACAGGCAGGCTGTGCTAACACTGAGCTTATCTAACAGTAGGCTAGGCTAAAATAAACTCAAACTGGTGCTTGGCTGAGTTAATCCTAGGCTAGGCTATTGCCAGACAAAGGTGACGTGGAGATGTTCTGGACTGGGCTGGGCTGGGCTAAGCTAGGCTACCTGCTGAAGAGGGAATGGAGTGGGTGCTGGTGGCTGTAACACTGGCTGCTGCGCGGGGACTCTGTGTGCTCCATCACTCCCTGGAACCAGCCCGCCACATCCACCTCCAGCACTTCATAACGGCGGATGAAACTGTGCTCCTGGAGCACACCGGAGAGAGGGAGACGTTATTCCATTAGACATGCTGACATTGGTATTTGTGCAATCCAAGAAGACACTTACCAGTAGCTTGTGGTATTTTGGCCTTTTTCTGTGATCCTTTGTGAGGCTGTGGGCAGAGACATTCATGCATTAAGCAATAGTGTTTAAAAAAACAAACAAACAACAAAGACTAACTGAAATGATCATTTGGATGCTCTGAGCTCACAGCTAGGGGTGGACGATAATTATGGTTTTAAATACTATATATTGATTATGTCATTATCATCATTACTAATACACTAAAGTAAATGAACTACCACATAATAGTTCCATATCCTGCATTTGGTCCACTATCCTCAATATTGTCGACATCTTCTTAATTGTTGGTCACCGCCCACCCCTAGTCACAGCACATTAAATGAACTGTGCATTGGTGTGTGCATTCCTTCACCAGTCTTTGACGAAGGACTGGAAGTCGAGGGAGAAGCCCATGCTTAGAGGCAAGAGAGGAGGGTCTTCCTGCAGCACTTTGGTCAGAACCTCAAAGTCTGTCTTGCAGTTCTTGTAGGGGAACTGTCCTGTCGCCAGCTCTACCTGGAGGTGCATTTCACAAAAACAGATAAACGTGGCTTTAGAAAGCACACTAACAGTAGAAGCAGTGGAATACACACTACAAGTAGTACAGTATGCATAGAAGACAAAGTTTTACCAGAGAAATTCCCAGACTCCACACATCTGCCCGGATGTCATAGTCAGGTTTGCTGGGGTCTGGAGGGTCTATTCTTTCAGGCTGAACACAGGACAGAGAAAACAGTGTTTAAGAGGGATGTGTGTGTGTGTGGTCACAGTGGCAGACATGGATTGACACCTGAGCATCATTAAGGCTTTTAAACAATACAGTGTGTATTCTTTTGTTGACATGAATGTGTCTTAACATGGATGCCGATAGAGCCTATGTTTTGCTATTGAGTGAATGATACCACCCAACCTAGTGTTGCTATCGTTGCTATGCGTTCACATCTGAACTTTGACCAAGTTTGCTGATAACCTTTTCAAAGAGCATCAAATGTCAAAATAGCTACACATCTCCGAAGTTTTTAAATTGTAAATGTAATTTTATTGTTAATTTAAAATAAAGGTGATGCCGTACTGACGGTTGAGCTGAGCTTTCAGGCTGACACTGTGCCGAACCTAGTGGCAGCGAAGATGTGAACCTACTAGAGCTGGTGGGAAGGAGTAGAGAGGAGTGCCAGCCACTCAGCAATCCGGCATGGGAGAGGCATGCACACTTAGTTTCAAACCAAAACAACATTCTTATAACGCTTGTTTCCACTACAAAGGGGGATACCAGACAAAGGAAGAATTTATCTTTAATCTATACTAATATATACCGCCATGTAGGCAGCACAGCCAGCACTGCGGGTCTTAGCCTTGGAGTCGACCAGACGTCCACTGATACCAAAATCACAAAGTTTGATCTGGCCCTTAGCGTCTAGCAGGATGTTGGAAGGCTTGACATCACGATGGATAACGCCATGTTTCTCCTTCAGATACAGCAACGCCTTTACAATCTGGACAGGTCGAACCACACAGAAATTAGTGATACTTAGTCAGCATAAGGCTCACTAACTTCTTCAACTGCAAAATTAAAAAATGTCTTCTTACATAGTATGTGTGTGTGTCTGAAACTTACCGCCACGGTCATCTTTCCAAGGATGCGCTCAGGGATGGGGCCCTGAATTCTCTTCTTCAGTTTCTCAGCACATGTCCCCATCAGCTCCATGGCTATAAATACGTCCGTCTGGAGACACACACAAAAGTTGTATATACTACAGTATGTAGCGCTACTTTTATGAGCACACCCAGGCCGTATTGAAGATATTAGGTTCTAACAGAAGCAAATAATTAAATAATAAAATCTATCAAGCCATCGGTTTTCAGACCTTTTGAGGCATAACTCTGTAGGATCCGAAATTAACGCGCCAAATGCGGGTAGATTTTCCGTTTGGCGAGTATATCTCAGAAAACTATCTGCTCTGCTGCTGTCCTCTATCAATGTCGGAGTTTGAGACACACACGCACACACACACCCCAGTATTCCATTTAGACCGGCCCATACTATGCCTCTGATTGGCTCTCTGAGCCTGACATTTTTTGTCCTATCTAACCAACGTCTAACCATAAACGTAAACAAACAACGAACAATAGCCAATCAGGAGTAGGGGTGGGTCTTTGCGGAATGTTGGCAACCATCACTTGCCACCAATCTGCTGCTAGCTACCGACAGCGATGTAACAAAATTTACAAGAAGTTAGCGAACCTTTAGGCCAAAGACAAAAAACACTAATTTGTCATCAGAAATAAAACAATTAAACTGGAGAACATTCGCTAACAGTATGTCTAAGAAGGCCAGCACTAAGATGCAGAATTTATTATTTTTTTCATTTACCAGCCACCTTGGCCGGTGAGTGAAATAGGTTAATTTCGGATACTCTGTGTATGTCTGTGTGTGTGTGTGTACCCACGTTGGTAACTATGGCACCGTAGCACTGGATGATGTAAGGGCAGTCATGGCTCTTAAGCACCACATCAAGGTCCATTAGGATCCTCTTGTTCTCATCCTTGTTTCCCGTACGACGCATTTGCTGGTGACATGGGGGGCAGCAGACATCTGAGATACCAGACAGTGCTGAGAGGCATTTTCAACACAGCACCACAATAAAAAGTAAAGATCGAGGCATTTGTCCTCTATTGAGAGTCTCACCCCATACAAGGAAACTGTATCACAATAATAATCTTTTCACATAACGAGAATTAGCATAAAGGGAGCATGAATTCAAGCTAATGCCTTTTTGGTAGCCAAGTAATAGATAAAACATATGGCACCTTTCTAATAATATAGACTGGTGCATATTAACTAGCACTGTTACAGTAATATTGTTATATCACCGTGACAAAAATTTGACAAGATGTTTACTAGAACCATTCTGGTTAGTCCAGATAGGGAGGTGTTAGCCAGAGAGAGCTCACCCCACAGGCTGTGAGCAGTGTGGTGATTCAGCATCACACAGTACACAAGCCAGGACTAATGAATATGTTTATTATAGTCAGCGAAACTGCTTCAAATGCTGTCTGGTGTATGAGAACGATGAAGACCCCTTTGGAGGACTGAATGGCTAATTAGTAGATTGATTAAATGTATCCGTGTTAGCAATCTCTTCAACGAAAGTACTGGCTGTTTATTTGTAATTACCACTGCTGTTAGTAAACCAGTAAGTGTTATGGGGCTAAAGAGAGGGAGGAGTGAGAAAAAAAAAGGAGATGTGACAGCAGGGCCTATACTTTTAAGTTGCTCCTCACTGGCCAGCACCAGGGACAGCTCCAACACATAGGAGTTTGCACACGGCACAGAGGCCAGCCTGGAATGAGACACGGGTGGCAGCAGGTGATTAACCCTATTACAGCATATAACCACTGCCATAAAGGACAGGCCCAATGGCTCAGAAGAGGAGGATCAACCAATGTGCCTGGTAGTGAGTTTGTTCTCTGTATCCCACACAGGGTCCTCCGAGGCCCAAGTTGCTAGGAACCCACTGGTGGAGAATGCGGGTAGTTTGAGAGATGAAGAAGCCCCATCGACCTCTGACTTCTCTCTCCCAGCCAGCCTGGGAAAGGTAACGGAGGACCTGAGATACGCAGCCCATCACGGTGAGCCTAATGAGAGGACTACTGGTACTGTTTCCGCTGGGCTGAGACTGGACAGGGTTTAGAACAGCTATGTACCCTGGTACTGCTGACCAATGAGAATTAAGAGGCCGACTAAGAAGGTGGGACACCTATTTGGTTAAATCCCCTCTCAGATCTGTTTAAACAGGTGTCGCACCAGAGGTCCTATAGCCAAATGCAGAGGGCAAAAAAGTCTCCCTACTTGATTAAGAATGGCCTCCTTTACTATGTGGCACCAACGCTGGGTGAAGGAAAAAAGTTCCTGGTGGTGCCCCGGTCGAAAATCAATGTGGTAATGGGGGGCGCCCACTCACATCCCCTTGTCAAGCATCTTGCATAACACCCTGGAGCGAATCCAGGACCAATGCCACTGGCCCTCCTTGGAAGCCACCTCAAGCCCCCTTGGTGTCACTGCCCATCATCGAGGTGCCCTTTGAGTGTATCGGGATGGACCTGGTGGGCCGCTTCCCCACTCGGCCAGGGATCATGAATACATTCTGTTTTTGCTGTTGGGTGGGGATCCATAAGGCAAGAAAAAGAAAGTGAACCCTTCGGAATGAGCTGCATTTATGTATGAATTCGTAGTAACAAAAACTCTTCATCCAAGTTACAACAATAAACAAACACAATTCAAACATTCACATTGAAGGTTGGATAGAGTACAGTACGTGAAACCCCTAGGTTAATGACTTCAACAAAAGCAAAATTAAGTCACCCTAGAGCAACAGCTGAAGTCTTGGAACAGGATAACATCTTTCATTAGTCTATCATACGCAAAACATTGAACAGGCATGGAGTCCATGGCAGGAAACTGGACTGGAAACATGGACTGACGAAACTAAGGTTAAATTGTTTGGGAAAAACATTTAGCACTACATATGGCATAAAAAGGGCACCGCATACCAATATGAAAACATTATCCCAACAATGAAGTGCGGCGGAGGGAGCATCATGATTTGGGGCTGCTTTGCAGCCTCGGTGGCTGGGCAGCTTGCATAGAGATGAAAATTCCCAAATTCATCAAGGTATCCTACACGATAATGTTAGAGTGGCTGTCCGCCAGCTGAAGCTCAGTATTAGTTACCTATGGCGCTTTTCCATTGCATGGCCTGGAACGTTACAGAACGGTAGGACAGTCCAGTGCGGCTCGAAGTTTGTGTTTCCATTACAAATGGGCTACACGGTTGAAGGTGTGTCTTTAACTGATGAAGGGAGGCATCAGTGACGTTTGAAAGCAGCGCCCCGTTTGCAGTGCGGTTGTTGGTAGCTCATTGTTCAGATAAACAAGCCTGTTTGTTATATTTCCTTATAGCGGATCCTAGATCGCATTATCTGCAATTTCGTGTATTGGAATAGATTTGGGTGTATAATCTGTAGATACATTGTAGCTAAAATGGTTATGTAGGCTAACCAACATAAATTGGCTAGCATGGATAACATTAGCTACTATATCCATGCTATATAGTTCTCGAGCATGATGCCTAAACCCCTATCTCCTATGTAATAGCAGCATGTAATTGTAATACGCTTTGAATAAAAGAGTCTGCTAAATGACTTGATTGTAAAAAGAACTAGTGATGTCTCATTTTTATGACACTTGCTCCAAACAATCAAGAAGAGAATTGACCATCATTTTATGCATTATTCCATCTTTCCAAATACACTTTTATAATACTTTAATTGTGTTTAAAAACAAATTTTATGCCTACATGTGATTCTCTCAATACTGTACTCTATATATTTTGATTCACTTGTTGTCACTTTAACAGTGATTGCAAAATAACACACATTTTTACACATGAATCAGCATCTTTGTTACTCCAGTAAATGTCAAAATAATCTCAATGTATTACCATAAAGAAAACTCTTTATTAAAATGTGCAAAACCAGAAACAAACTATGTACATATACCGACACAAGTGCACGATGCAAATTTAAACAATATGGAAAATTAAAAGGGATGGGGTTTCAGGGGCCTGATCATGCTTTAAAACACCCACCAATGGCTTGACCCTAACTTATTGTTGAAGGCCTCCGTCTCCCTCTCGCTGTGGAGGTGTAAGTGTTCTGGGGGTTTTGTTTTTCTTTTTTTTTTAAAGACAGCTGAGGATTCCAGCTGCCCTGGGATGGCAGAGATAGGACCGAATCAGACATCAGATGCTCTTGTGAAGGTTTGGCACAGGCGTCCTCCTGTTCCTCAGCTGGTGTCATTCTCTGACTGCTGCTGGCTGGCTCCTCTTGAGACTGAAAGCAATAAATATAGATTAGGTTCGGGCTCTCAATACACACCACACATATGCTACTTACTATAAAGGCAACACAGTTTGGCGCATGCTATTTATATAACGTAGCATTGATTGCGGTAGGAAGTGAACAGTGGGAGCAAATTCTGCGTAGTGAGTGATCTTTAGGCCAGTTTAATGCACAGTAGCTAACCAACGTTAGTTAGCTAGGTAGGCTAATGTATCATACAGCTAAGGAATCTTGTAAGCAAGAGTAACTTTGTTACTCGATCAGAGCATTTTCTGAGTTTCGCCAAAACATTTAGGGAAACACAGCATTTCACTAATATTAATCTTAAAACTTACCAGTCTCCGTGCACAGCACGTTTAAAAAAGGGAAAGTCGCCAATTCTATAATTTTGCCTCCGTTGGTTGCAGGCCTCACTCCCAGCACCGCGTCCATTGTCTCGAACCAACGGAACATGTTGTTGTGGTCAACCTTTTTGTACTGTACTCACACCAGCATGCCATTCTCTTTTTTATTCACTGTTAGAACTAATCCTGAAACAGTTTCTGAATGAAACCATCGCTGAATCTTAGAGTGTATATTCACTCAATCGACACGGAGTGATGACAAAGCCAACAGACGTCACCACGGTCCACTTGGAGGCAGGGCCGGCACGCTTTGGACCTACTCTGGAGTAGGTCTATCTCATGTAAGATACGGTACTGCACAGCGCATTTAAACTGGTAATAGAAATGCAAAATCAGTACAACAGGGTACAGCCAAAAGTGCCAGTGGAAAAGCGGTACTAGTTATGCCTGTTTAGGTGCCAAAGGAGGTTCGACCAGTTAGAATTGGATTAAACAATTAGATCCATAAATCCAAGGTTTCACTCACTTTTTTCACCAGCACTGTAAATATTTAATGGGCGTGTTCAATAGACATTAAAGATTATAATTGTTTGAGTGTTATTAGCTTTTTAAGGGTTCACATACTTTTTCTTGCTACTGTATATCAGTGGTATCCAATTAAAATCCCAGGAAGTCTGGTCCCTAGCACATTAATCATCATAATGTAATATCTACAATCAAGTAATTTTAGCAGAGGCTTTTATCCAAGTAAGTCGCTTGACTTACAGTGACTTTGAGTCCACCACCATAATCACTAGACTGTCCTGTCCCGTAACACTAACAAACAAAGGGCCTAGGCCCAGTCACATTCATAAGATCTACACACATCTACGTATGGCAGACATACATGGAGTAAAGGAAAGCATATTCGTTGGTCCGCTTATTGGTAAAGCTTGGTTCTTGGGTCTTACTTTGACAGCAATGACGTGACCCGTCTTCTTGAAACGAACTTTAAAGACTTGTCCACACGTCCCACTGCCGATCTCCCCCTCACTAATCAGGTCTGTTACCTCTGCTGGATACCGCTGAGACAGAGACAGAGACAGAGACACACACACACACACACACACACACACACACACACACACACACACACACACACACACACACACACACACA
>JAOEHI010029936.1:9232-24848 GCA_025447815.1 Percopsis transmontana | reverse complement strand
CATTGTTTGTATGAAATTTATACAAACATACAGTGTATTAATATTATTGTAAACTCCCATAAAATATAAAAAGCTAGTTTTGGGTGATGCTCCAGTTGTGAAGCAACCCCCCCCCCCCCCCCCACACACACACAAACATGTGAATGAATGCAGCATTTACGTCGCCGCAAGGCAATCGGCGCGTTCTTGAAAAATAAAACCGCTCAGTCGAGCAATTTTCTTTCCGTGCGAGACTATACGGGCTGCTCTGTGTGGGGTACACTTGCTAAGGGTTTTACCCACACATCACACACACAGAAAGGAAAGCAGCGGTGCAGCTCTTTGCAGCTGGATGAGTGGCTTCACTTTGAAGAGAGAGAGAGAGAGAGACAGAGAGAGAAATGTCCCCAGGACACCCCCCCTCCCCCACAACCCTTTCCTCCAGCCATCTTTAATTCGTATAGTTCCCTGTATTCCCTTCCTCCCTCCTGAAATTATAAAATCTCTCCTTCTGTCTTTTACGCCCCACTCCTTTCTTTCTTCAACCCCCCCACCAACACCACTACCACATCTGCTTTGCTTCTTCTCTTCTCCCCCGTAAGAGCAGAAGGAAAGCAAAACAGGCCGAGAGCAGTAGGACACATCTAAAAAGGTCCCAGTACGCGCATGCACGCACGCGCGTGCGTGCGCATTCACGTTTCCATTGCCGTGTGTGCATTACACACTAAATATATCATGAATGTTGAGCGCTATATCCAGCTGTTCCTATACAACAGTGCAGCTGGGGATATTGTGTGTGTGTACGTGTAAGCTCTATTAAGAACCATTAGCAGAGCGTGGGGGAGAAGACAGGTGCGTATATCATGCATCTATAAAAGCAGCACACGGAGACGGTGAGTGCAAACAAAGTGTCACCTACGTGGCCACAGACGACAGGCCGTGCCCGCTTGTTTATTCACTACTGATTTGTAGAATGAATAAGATGTAAGAATAACAGTTATTCAGTAAAGGGGAAGCGAACTATAGGAAACATGGGCCAATGGTAGCGCTGGTTGTGTACTGTATTTAGTCCTGCCTTTCCCCTCTGCTGGATCAACCACTGTTGGTTGAGTCACGGCTGAGGTAATCATTCCACAAATGTCCCACCTGGACACCAGATTATAAAACTATCAGAACACACAGGTTTGTACTTCCATCTATGTGAGGACCGGCCAAAACGTCCTCACTCTGCAGGGACAAAGAAGTGTTCCAGTCCTCACTATGTAGCAAGTGAAAGAACACTCACACTCACACTCTCGCACACACACACACACACACACACACACCGTTCTCCTGGAACTCTATGCGGACTTTGTTGGACTCCCCGCTGGTGGCCTTGGTCCAGGCCTGGCCGGGCTGCTGTTTAGTCCAGGCTGTGATGTCACAACAATAGAACCCCCGGTCCGACAGCTGGACCGCCGCCAAGCGGAACCGGAACTCCAGCGGGCCGGTCTTAGTCAGAACCAGACTGTCTCTGTGAAAGATTGGAAAAACATTTATGTGTTATTATTTGTATTACTTTTTTAAAAGCTTAAAATAAAATAAAAAACACAACAACGAGCAGCTTGACTGTGTGTGTGTGTGTGTGTGTGTGTGTGTGTGTGTGTGTGTGTGTGTGTGTGTGTGTGTGTGTGAGCGTGTGCGCGCGCCCACCTCCTACTTGGGTCGGTACCCGCTCCATGCTGGACGACACTGTCCGGACTCATCGTCATGACGGTGCGGACTGCGCCATCTATGCTGTCCTGCGATTGGATGAGCGCCGAATAGCCCGCCTCCCCGAGGTTTTCACTGGCCACGGTGCAGCTCATCTCGAAGGTAGCTCCGCCCACCGAGGCCTCGCGCAAGCGTTTGGCCGAAACGCTCAGGGTGGGGCCTGGAAACACAATAATCCATCAATATCACACACACACAGTCTGTAATTCTGTTCATCATAGTGTGTGTGGGGGGAATTCCCAGTGGCTAACAGAACAGGAACACACACACACAGACACACACACACACACACACATATACACACACACACACACACATATACACACACACACACACACACACACACACATACACACACAGAGAGAGAGGGAATTACATCACACAATTAAGTAAATTGAGGGCACTGTGGTCAGTGCATGAGGCAACAATCAGCCCTATTGTCGCGTTCTGATGTCCTTGAGAAGCCACCGCTGGAACTAATGACTCCCAGCTGTCAATCATGCATTTCCGCGGCAACAAAGCGGAGCCCTCGTTTGACAGGATTGGGAATCGTAGCTTGTTAGCATCGACTACCGTGACACGTGGGACTGCAAACAGATACTTTCCAGAAAGCCATTTCCGGTCAAGCGGGGGACCCCCCTTAGGGTGACCCCGTGACCCTCCACTTTGAAGACCAGTGTGGGGGTGACCACAAGGATGTCTGGGCCAGAGGGCAGGGGGGAGGGGACAGGAAGAGAGAGAGACGGGGGGGGTGGGGGGTCGGGGCGGAAGGAGAGAAGGAAGGAGAAAAGAGGTCTGGAAGCTTATCAAGAACTTTTCTAAGAGCTAAAACTCCCATATACACACACACACACACACAGGTGAAATGACAGTGTTAGCAGCGCGACGCAGGATCAAATAGAACAGAGGCAGCCGAGCAAACAAACTAAAGCAAGTTCTGACCAGCCATGCAACACCACATCTCTCCAGCAGGAGAAGGGAGATAATACATTGAAATGAGCCGGAAAAAAAAAAAGAAAAAAAAAAAAGGGGGGGGTAGCTAACACCTAGGTAGGATTACTTTCTGGACCTGGGTCGTTGTCCACCTGCGTTAGCATAACAGCGGTGGACAGAGCAGAGCAGCAGAGGCAGTAAAAGGTTAGGGTTGCGTTTGCGTACGTTTAGACTCCCAGCGCACGGTGAGCTGCGGGCTCTGGTGCTCCGAGGATTTCACCATTTGACCCCGTCCATTCGGGCTCCAGGCCGACACGGTGCACACGTACTGGCCCATGTCCACCTCCTGCGGACACACAGAGGGGAAGAAATACAATAAATCAGGGAAAACATCATCGAGACACTCCCCCTTTAAAAGCCCTTTCTACACAGCGTAAAAAACAACAACAAAACAAACAGGATTGTTGCAGCTTTATTCCGCCTCGCCGTTCTGTGTAGAAGGCACAGAGGCGGAATGGGGGGGTCATTGTTGTTCCGCGTCTGTGCCGGCAGCGGAGGTATTCACAGAGCTGGAATGACGTCGGTGTAAACAGACAGCCGTAATTCATTGGATGTTCGGCGCGTCATTTCACCCCAAGCCACAGGCACCATGCAGGCTGTACCACAAGCCGGTTAGCACCAGGTACCTTCTCAACACAACCTGTTCTCCATGGTGCTCTGCCAGACTACAGATAGACCCTCCTCCGCCGACGCGTGTTGTGTACACGTCGTGCTCTGCTTCCAGGATGCCGGATTGCTACGTAAGAAGGACCCCTCTGTGTGTGCAGGGTTCCTTGGCCACGCTACAGCAACATCGCTCAACCGTGGAGGAACAAAGACCAGCTGTTCTACACCTCAATCTACCTGGACCAGGCTGAGAGGGTGAGGGGTTCTATTCCCTGTGTGGAGCAAGGCACTAACGCTGTCAGGGTTAGGGGTTCTATTCCCCGTGTAGAGCAAGGCACTAACACCGTCAGGGTTAGGGGTTCTATTCCCCGTGTAGAGCAAGGCACTAACACCGTCAGGGTTAGGGGTTCTATTCCCCTCGCACCTTGTTTACTAATCTCTATTCATCGTCTGCCTACCTGAGTCTGGAGGAAGCGCAGTTTGAAGGTGTCGGGCTGTACTCTGGTCAGTGACACCGCTCCGCTCGCCAGCCTGTCGGAATACACCGGCCCGGGCAATAGGTTGCCAAGGGCATCCAGGGAGCCAATAGGGTGGGACGTCTTTGGGTCGTTCCCTGCACCTGCAGGTGTTTTAGCGATATGTAGGATGGTTTGAAATAACAGAGAGATATAAATATAGATTGACATAAGTCACACACACACACACGATCGATGCACTCCCACACATGTGTGTACACACACTGTATACACACTATTTTGAGTCTATCCTATTTTAATTTAGGCTGAATCACGTCAAGCAGGAATACACCCAGATTTCTTCGTATTTGTACCCAGTAAAATAGAGGCTTATGAACAGGTGGATAGAGAAACAGTCACAAACAAAGGCGTTGGCGCTGCAGAGAGTCATAATATTAAAACCATAAATAATTCAGGAGAGAGATGCCATATTCTAGTCAATATCTGCTATTCTTGAGAATCTCCTGCATCAACACCCTGAATACAGAGCTGTTTGAATCAATATTGAAGCGCAAGAAAAGGGCACAGCCAAACAAAGTGGGTTATTCACAGCAAAAGCAACGCCTTGGCTAATAACGTGTTTGAGAGCTTGCAGTCGTCCTCTAACGATCATCCAGGGGAATCTTGTTTTACGTGCTGCCAAATCACTGCTTGGTGAAGAGACTCGAATAAAGAAAAACAGCCTAAATTAGGCCGTACGGTTGGAGACATATAGTTAAAGTTCGCCATTTTGTGTACTGTGTACAGGGAATAGTTTCCACTCTAAAATTGTTGTGAAATGCTTAAAGGGGCACAGAGCCGATCTTTATTGCAGAAACTGCAGAAATTAGCTTTGTCTAAAAGTCTTGTACATTTTTGATTCGCTGATGTTGATTGGTTAACACAGAGAATGACATCCCTACCAGGAAGTGAGGCATGTTCCCAGGCCACGCCCAGCCTGCCCCCCATTGGGAGATGGGTAATGTTTGTCACATGACACGCCATTTCCGTGGGCTCGGCGGTCACTTGAGGGGTCCGCACTGCAGCGAGCGCCAACGAGAAGTTCGGTTCTGGGAGGGCCAGAGAAAGAAAGATTTAGATTATTAAAGCAACAATCATAAACAAATGTTTTGCTGTCATTACAGCCTGGTTATAGCCTGGTAAGGCTAACGAAACATTTAGGTTACAGGAATCCTGGTTTTGCAAGCTCTACGATTTGTTCTGCTCTTCATCTCAGTCTGGAAACTCTTCCTTCTAACACATTAGTGGTAGAGGCGGTGATAATAGGTGTCAATCAAATCCTTAGGACCTGCAACTAAAACGTTTGACAGTAATTTTCCAAACACAGGTGCTAGCTGGTGATTGGACCACCTTCGACCAATCAGAGGGACGACTTCCTAGACCCACATGAAGAAACAAAAACAAAGCTGTGATTGTATAATCGGCCTTCTAAATGGCTCTTATAATCCACAGCTGGACAGAGGTACTCTGGACACGCCCAGCCCGTCTGCGGGGATCCAGGCAGTGCCACAAATACAAATACACCGCGAGTGTGTCGGTGTTAAATACGCGAGGCGGGCATCCCAGCATTAATCACGTGCACGTGTGTGTGTGTGTGTGTGTGTGTGTGTGAGTCTGATAGCCAGATTGGATCTTCACACCTCACCGAACGTTAATAACACATACACCTCTACCTGTCTTTGCCAGCTAGCACACGACCTACGTGTGGCTGCGGGTGGTCATAGCAGGGGTGTGTGCGTCATGTCACTTGGTAGTCACACATTGTGAATCGTGCACCGCCATGTCACCATCTGCCCCCCACACACACACACACACAGGCTTTCCCTGCCAATTAGCACTGTGCTGAATTCCAACCCCTAACACCACTATTTTTACTCTTTCCCCCCCGACTATCTCATTGTACTTGCACCTCAATTACAGTTCTCCCTCTCTCTCTCTCTCTCTCTCTTCCACTCCCAAACAACTTCTGCTCTGTCCATTTCCTGTCATTACCGTTTCATCAGTTTGCTTGCTCTCTCTCTCTCCTCACCAACGTGAGGCCATCCTGTCATCACGCCTTCTCCCCCCCCACTGCCTCTCTGTCGCTCTCTAAAAATAGAACAAAGCCATGTATTTTTATCCGTGTTTCTCTTACAGTACGCCGAGCTGTTGCCTTATTTAGCGAAAGGGAGCGCATCTCTCGAGGCAGGGCGGAGCTGCTTTTAAAGAGCGGGGCGCAAAGAGAAACAAGCCGAGCGCGCTAATCGCACCACAAAGCCTCAAGGCGCTTAGAAGGGGGTCGATTTGCGACCACAAAGGTGTTATGAGGTATTTAGCCAAATCCTAAAGAAGGTTCCGGTTGTCCCGCCCTAACAGGTACAACAAAACTGACATAGGCGCGGCGGGGAGATGCCAATGTACACACTCCTGAGAAAAGCTCTAGTAAGACCAGTTAACTCCTAAAAACACCTGTGTGGCTGCAACACACACTGGGGTTCTAGCAATGACTCAACAAAACTGTCATGCTAACCTTATTAAAAGCATTTCCCTCTCCAAGAAGAATAGAAAAATATAAATAGTCCATATAAAAAGAATTGCCGGTCACACAACACACACTTTTCGCCATTAATTTTGCACTACAGGCTTCAGTCAAAATGCTGAGGCTAATGGAGCATGATGCCAAAACTGGGCCATAACTAGGGTGTGTGTGTGTGTGTGTGTGTGTGTGTGTGTGTGTGTGTGTGTGTGTGTGTGTGTGCAAAAGGCTGGCACGGTGCCATCACGCTACCATCTGCTGTCAAAGGGTCACAGAAGACACCTGACTGAGCAGACAACATTTCAAGACTGTAACAGACTGTAGCTGCATGCTTTGTTGCAACCTGCAGTTAACACATTTCAATATTTAATAGAAACAACAAACTAGCCCAATAAAACCCAACGTGAAGAACAAATGCTTTTTAGGATAACGTTAGCTGTACACGGGAAGGTGCATGTCCAAAAAAAAAAGAATATTCCGTAACTTGAGAATTTCCCAAACATGTTTTCCAAACCCTAGAAGCAGCACAGACTTGTAGGTTTAGAAATCTGTTCCAAACCGTGCTGGAGCAACGCTCAGGCCATTTAAACCTACCAACCCATCCATTTTAATGACCCCAACTCCCATTGTAAAATGCATAATCTTTTGCTGAAGCTATTGTATTGTTGTCTGTACAAACATGGGCTCCTGGCAACGCAGTTATCAACGGAACCCACACACACACACACACACACACACACAGAGTGAATGAGCATACACAGACAAAGCCAATCCTTTCAACAGCAAAACAGGTGTTACAGTGTATGTGGGTTTCTATGTCAGCATGTCGGCAAAATAGTTTCACTGGAGCGTGCGAGAGTGAGTGTGTGTGTGTGCGCGTGTGTGTGTGTGTGTGTGTGTGTGCGCGCGTGTGTGTGTGTGTGTGCGTGTGTGCGTGTGTGCGAGAGTGAGTGAGTGAGTGAGAGTGAGTGTGTTAGTGTGTGTGTGTGTGAGAGAGTGAGTGTGAGTGAGTGTGTGAGAAAGTGAGTGTGTGTGTGTGCGTGCGTACGGGAGTGTGCTTGTGTGCGTGTGTGTGTGTTATGAGGGCGCCAGATATCAATGAGGGACCGCTTCCCCTCCCTTGTCCCATCAACACTCTCTCAGTCTGTGTTTTGTTTTGTTTTTTGCTCAAAGAGTGTGCACAACTACAACCATTTTTTGGAAGTCTGCAGCAGAACTTTTAAGGTTATTTCTGGACAGAATTTTTTTTTTTACTAGATGCATGTTTTGTTTTGCATGTATGCATGTTTTGGTGCACGTGTGTGTGTTTGTGTGTGCGTGCGTGTCATGTAAATGTCCACACAACCCAGTGGGCATCTCCAGTCCACAGTAAATGTGACACGGAGCTCACAGGCCTCCGGAACCTTCCACCATCTTTCTGGAAGCTGAAACTGTTACTTTAGCTAACGAGACCGCCTTGGCCCATTGGTTCACGACACACGCACTGAGATATTACAGTCGCTTGTGAATACCAAAATCAATTCTTTCGTTTTTCTAAGGCCGGGCACGAAACAAGTGGAATGTGAGCAAGCTACGGTGGGAAGGGTTTCCTGAAAGTTCAAGCAACGGCTACATTTTGGGAGGCGCTCGTTTCACTCGTTTCAAAACGTCGAGTGGCTGCCAATAATGTGCAAGGCCCCACGCATACTAGCACGGGTATATTTTTACACTGCCGTTTTCGGTCCGTTTAAAAAAAAAAAGTATTCCGCCGATACAGAAACGGTTACTCTGGGGAGAAGCGCATGTGTTCTGCTCCGGGGATTTCCCATCACGTCCGCTCTGTGTCGTGGTATACAGTACAGAGTGGGTTTGTCCTTAACAAAGAATTCCTTTTCACAAGTGCTGTTAAGGAACTTGGTTGATCTTTTACACAAATGTACTCCACATTCTGTCTTGGAACCAATAAATGAAAGAGAAGAGTAAAAACAGCCTTATCACTAGGTGATAAAAACAAGTTCATTTATTGAAGTCCTCTATGAACAGTTCTATAAACACGCTCAAACTAACACGTTATAGTACATTCTATATTATATTCTAGGGGTGGGTGATATGACCAAAAATTAGTATCACTGTATTTTTCACTTTTTGGATGGTGACGATATATCACATCCCGTGATGTGATACTACTTTTGTTTTGTTGTTAAAGTTTTGGGCCGAGTAGCCTGTCCTGTCCCTTCATGTAAATTAAGGTAAAATATATATAGTAAATGGTATGCATCATGTGTCTTTATCAAT
Source organism: Percopsis transmontana (assembly GCA_025447815.1). Classification (NCBI taxonomy): domain Eukaryota; kingdom Metazoa; phylum Chordata; class Actinopteri; order Percopsiformes; family Percopsidae; genus Percopsis; species Percopsis transmontana. The sequence continues at coordinate 16,214 of JAOEHI010029936.1, read as the reverse complement.
CAGAGACATGGGAGTGTTTGATCGCTGTTTATGGAACATTAAGCCACAATGCTGGCACTGCTGCTCCCACCTGCGCTCATTTTTAAAACCGGAACAGAACCAAATAGCCGAGGCGCCCCCTCCTCTTGGCAAGCACACCGTGGCCTTTGAGGGAGACAGACCCCGTAGCCACGGTGACGTCAGCTGCCACGGTGACATCATCTGCCACGGTGACGTCAGCTGCCACGGTGACGTCAACTGCCACGGTGACGTCAGCTGCCACCAAACCAGCCTTATCGAATCGCAGTAGCCTATGTTTAGCCTTTAGATGGCAGTAGCCACAGTTTCACACATTCAACATAAAATCAATCAGCAGCACTTCAGAAACAAATACTATGGTTTTAAGTGTGTGTGTGTGTGCGCGCGCGCGTGCGTGCGTGCGTGCGTGCGTGCGTGCGTGCGTTGCTACACTGCAGAAGTTCTACCCGTAGTAACAGAAAGGTTTCTCTGAGCATTTCCGAAACACGTAAAACATTCGTTTATACAAACACATGTTTTGTCACCGTTAGTTAGCCAGGCAACGAGACTTACTGATCTGGGCGACTTTCACCGCCACGCCGTTGGACGTCTTCTCGGCCGCCATGTACCACTTCCTGCCTCTGTCCCGCCCCCGCTCCATGTAGGCCCTCACACGGCAGGCGTACGTGCCCCCGTCGCGCCCCTGGACGTCCCGCGCCGTCAGCCGGAACTCCCCGGCGCTTGTGCGCTCCAGCCCCGCGGCCCCGGAGGCCCCGGAGGACCCGTTTGAGACCACCACGCCGTAGTGGTCCAGCGCGGCCACCTCGCGGCCGTCGGCGAGCCACGCTACCTCCAGGGCGAGCAGGGCCAGGTTGTCGGCGGCGACGGTGCAGAGGAGGGTCAGGGTGTCGCCGGGGGAGAGCAGGAGGGAGGAGGGCGAGGCCGTGGCGCTCAGCGATTGGCCTGGGGAGGGGGCGGGGGGGAGACAGACGTGTCAATCAAAACATTACTGGAAGAAGAAACAACACTTTGGCTGCGATGCTCTTTCAGTGTCCGGGCAGAGAAGCTAAAATGGCCGCTGAAAACTGTCTTTCTGGGCAGGGCCCCCACACCCAGAGCAGCCAGAAGTGGCTGGAATATCATGACAAAGCTTTCTAAGGTCACTTTAATTTAGGACAGGCTGAAACACTCTGTAGGCTGCTGGGTTGGTTGTCGGACTGCGGCTTGGTGGGCAAGATATTTCTAACATTCCCCACAGAAGCATTCTGTGAACAGTCTTAAGAGCATAGCTCAATGCCTAAAAACAAGAAGAAACAGCAGATAGGCGCGTGAGGAGCGTGAAAAGCCAGTAAAAATACCACGAACGGGAAAGGGAAAGCCGTGGTCCCGATCCCGGGGGGGGGGGGGGAAGGAATAAATACAAATGAACTTCCTTATTTTTTCTTAAACCACACATAGATAAGATACTATTCTCATCCCCGGAGGGCCATCATTGCTGATTGCTGTGGATGTCAGTTGGACAAAAGCCACATCAACGTGGCGGCGTTCAATCTCAAAAGGAGTTCTGCAACAATGCTGACTATCACAGATTGTTCCAACACAGCGATTGGGTGCTGTGGGGGGTGTAGAGAAAGGAAGCGATGAAAGAATGAAAAAGACGAGAGGGCAGAGAAGAAGGGCTCAAAAGACTAATAAAAACGAGATTAAAATCCAAGGTGATGGAAATAGAAACAGTGAGCCCGCATAGCACCTACTTTTATATATTATGTATTAAAAAGACAATATCGAGGGGCTAGGGAACACATGTAAACGGCAGCTAGAGCCTTACTGGTTAATACTGCCCCTCCCTCTACCCCTCCAACACCCCCAGTGTTGGGGGGGTCCCCCTAAACCCGTCGCCTGGGTCGTGGGTTTAAACCTCCTGTCTGAGCTACGGCTTCCATAACACCCTTGGCTCGCTATGGTGTCTGGGAGGGGACCAAAAGGAAGAGACAAAGAAACACTGTTTGACTTTTCTCATCCTCTTTACTCTAGTCTGGGAGTCAACATGAAGCGAGCGGGAACACAATGGATCCTGAGGCAGACACTGTGTGCGTACAGTATGTGTCCGTCTCCTAGTGTGTGTTAGCGCTAGCTTCATTATAAATGTCTCTTAGAACAGCCCAAGTGGATACGGTAACAGAAGGATAGAAGATATGGTGACCACGGCAACCACAGTGAATGCGTTAGTGTGCGTGTGTGTGTGTGTGTCTAGGGGCCCCTGTAAAAAGGGGGGAAAAGACAGAGAGAGAGGCAGGGCGAAGGTCAAGAGCCTCCTGGGAAAGAAAAGAACCGTAGCAAAGAAAAGCTAGTTAACAGTGACTTGTTCCCAACAGAGTGACTCCGCGGACGGGACACGGAGAAAAGTCTGCATTTTAAATAAACAGGGCCCTCTTATTACTGCCGGGGGGTAGGATAGCGATAGTGGTTAGTGGAAAGCTCCTGGGTTCTATCCCTGACATGCCAGGCCTACCTGCAAGCACCATTGAGCAAGATGTCTTAACACCCAATACTTGGAATTGCACTCACTGTAAGTTGCTTTGGATAAGAGTGTCTGCTAAATGACCTTCAACAAAACCCCCAATCAGCAGATTTCCCCGTCCATAATAAATGTTTTATGTCAATAACATGTAAATGTAGTGAATGGCTTGTGTAGCATGTAGCACACTTCGCCAGAGTGAGGTGATTTTCTGATGTCTGAATTGTATGTTACATCTTACTAGCTCAACATTTAGTTTAGTACGTATGCAGCAACATGTGGAGGTGGAAGGGACTGTTTTCAGCCCCCGAAAAAGAATAAATACAGTAAAAAAACAAAAAATACAACAACAAAAAAACACACTTCCTTTCGGTGAGACCTGCATTTATCCTGGAGTTACAAGAACTGCAATTTCCCCACACAGATGAGTAAAGCACGAACCCAAGCTATTCTAAACGTTAAACACCGGTTTTGCACCCCACCTGACACAACTGTCTTCCCTGTTGATCAGTCCTCTAGCTTTCCGTGTGTGTGTGTGTGTGTGTGTGTGTGTGTGTGTGTGTTTGTGTGTGTGTGTGTCTCATGTACCTGTGGGGGTAACCGTGACGACTCCCATTTCCTTCCTCTTCTCCACGATTTTTTGCCACCCGCCCTGCTTCTCGTGCGCGAACTCGCTGCCCGTGCACGCGTACGCGCCGTCGTCCTGCGAGGTCGCCGCGCCGACCACCAGCACGGACACACCGCCGCCGCCGGGCGCCAGCCGGAGGCCTCCGTCCGCGTAGCGCTGGGCGTAGCCCGTTCCCGTGACAACGCCCCCCTGCGGCCCGAAGGTCAGGATGTCCTCGGGCGGCGAGGAGCCCCTCTTCACTGACCAGGCCACGGACAGGTAGGTGGAGTGGGTCAGGCTGTGGGTGACGTTGCATGACAGCGTGATGTCACTTCCTTCCGGCACCACGGGGGCGGGGACCTCGGAGGACACTTTGAGGGTGTTGGGGATCACTGGGAGGAGAGACAGGGAACATTAGTGACACACACACACACACACACACACACACACACACACACACACACACACACACACACACACACACACACACACACAGAGTGGTAATTTCATAACTGAAGCAAGTCAAGTCAGACTGGAGTCAGGTGACACTAGTCCAAACTGCTTTGAGTGAGAAGCGGTCAAGTTACGTAGAATGTGCAATTAGCTTGGATTTAAAATCAGAGACAGACGAGAGAGATTTATCAAGAGAAAGAGTTAAACAACAAGAGACAAAGAAAGCGAGTGAGAAGAAGAGGTGAAGCTGAGACAGACAGAACAGCCAAAGCGCTGCCAGCTACTTAGACAAACAAATGTCAACTCGTTCTGCATTCTCTCAATTCCTCTCATCCGCCGTTTCACCGCTTTGCCAGGCCTCGTTTCAAGTCACAACCTCGGATTAAATCCAAAATAAAATATATATATCCACCAAGTGTGACTCGCCTGAAGCTAACCTTAGTTTTTTCTCCATAAACCAACTGACAAAATGCAGCATTTTCTTCATCATAATTCTTAATCCCCATTAACCTTAAAGCTCTTCCTCTAAATGTAATTCTACTGGAGTTTTAACCGTACTTCCATCCTTGTGAGTGGAAAGTGTCCTCGCAAAGTCAAAGATATGAGCGCACACACTGGCACGAACGCAATTTGGCTTCGCTTCGCGTGGGGGAATCAGTTAGAAAGTGTTAGCAGGGATTTAGCGCCGATAATCCCGTCCAACATCAAACAAATCGGGTGCAATGGAGAGCAGGACACACACACACACACCTGTTTAACAGGTTAGTCGTGTGTGTGAGCGTCGCACGTCACGATGACACGTTAACGACGGGCTGTCACCGACTTCAGAAGACAATGGAACGAATGTAGCAGGTGTGGAGATGAATTACACTGGTGTGTGTGTGTGTGTGTGTGTGTTGACAGCGAGAGTCACCACTCAGGTGCGCGGACGGGGACAGCATGGGAGCAGGTCAGAATAAAGCAGCGGCGGAGACACAAAGTAAGGAGGACAGAAAAGAAGGAAGTTTGTTTGTGCGTTTGAACGCAGGCGCCCGTTTTCCTGTAAAAGGTCACTTTCCTTTGAAGGAGAGATTAGAAAGAGAGAGCCACTCTGAATAAAAGGTTTATATACGCGTTTCAGAGTGTGTGTGTGTGTGCGTGCGCGCAGATAACGTGCATCAAAATACGAGGTCACAGCACTGCACCTACCCGGGCCAGTTGGCACAGGCAGTTTAATCTGTGCAGATTGCATGTCCTGTTACTAGCCTTATTTCAAACAAACGGACCCTTTCCACAGATGCATCACAGCGGGGTAGACACAGCTGCAGCTAATAAACCAAAAGAATGGGTGCGTTTCGTTTAGCCGTGGCAATGAGCAAGCACTGACAATTAGTCGGTCGTGTTGTCAGCGCTCGCTGCAGTAACCGACACACCTAGCATAGACCCATCGAGTTGGAATGCGAGGGAAATGTACACGCCATCGTTTGAAGATGCAGTTATTCCCCCCCCCCCACTACTCTTTCATGTAGTGTAAACCCGAGGATTTATTACTTAAATATTGACCCAATGCGAGTCATTACTCACGCCGTCTAATCGTTTTGACTGTCAGGTGAATCGTTTTTCAGAATGCTTTAGCAGCAGAGATACACAGATAGCAAAGGAACAAATGATGCTCGTTTTACTCCCATCAGCGCCAATTAGCCGGAGAAGGAGTTCTTAAACTCACAGACGCCTTTCTCTTGTCTTGTATGTTACAGAGCCCCACTGTAGGGTGACGAACACACAATGTGTGCGTGCGTGCGTGTGTGTGTGTCGAGTCTTCTTAGGAACCCTCGGGCAAAAATCACTGAATAAAAAGCAACTTATTTCCCTATTTAGCGCATTCCCTCACACAGAAACAGAAAAAATTCCCTAGTAAATGTACTACTAAATCTCACACACACACACACACACACACACACACACACACACGCCTAGTTAATTCAGGTCTAAATTTAACAAGGCGTCTAGGGAGCCGGCTTGCGAGGCAGAAAAGCCATGATGGAGCAATTATGAAGCTATCTCAACTCACACAATATGCCCTCACTGGCCGTTTCCCCGGCTGCTTTGTCCCGGCTGCACAATAGCTTACACTTTTGCCTGATGGCTGCCCTCCGTGCTGTCAATCAAACTTTTTCTAGAACCCCCCCCTACACTTCCTTTTCTCACATTTTATTAACTTCCTATCGTACACACGCCATTTCTGACTAGTTGGTTGTATGGGACACATTCATACATTTTTGTAAAAAAAAAGTAAAAATAAAAAATAAATATAAAAATGTGCACCCCTAGGGGAAGGGGTAGAGAAGAACGCTGCCGAGAGCCACTCAGCAGGGGAAGGGGTAGAGAAGAATGCTGCCGAGAGCCACTCAGCAGGTGAAGGGGTAGAGAAGAACTCTGCCGAGAGCCACTCAGCAGGGGAAGGGGTAGAGAAGAACGTTGCTGAGAGCCACTCAGCAGGGGAAGGGGTAGAGAAGAACGCTGCCGAGTATTATTATTATTGTACTCACTGTAAGTCGCTTTGGATAAAAGCGTCTGCTGGATAACCTAGTTGTAATTGTTACCGTATACCCTATGCAGCTTAATGAATGTATTATGGGGTTTAACTGATATATTAAAGTTTTTAAATTGTGGAATTATTGATTGCAAAACCTATTCAAAATCTCACTGCATGGTCCAGAATTACTCCACTTGCGGTTTTATTTACACAGAATGTAGCCCGTCTTCCACACACACACAGCCATGCACACACACACACACACACTCTTCCTTTACCAGTGAGCTCCACATCGGCCTTGTAGGTCCCGGTGATCACGGAGTCCGTGCTCGGCGTTTGGCACGTGTACAACCCGCTGTCCGACGCCCTCACTTGCTTGATCCTGAGCTCCACGCGGTGGTCCTCCAGCCTCACCAGGGAGACGTCGCCGGAGGCGGTGCGCTCGGCGAACGCCGGGTCCGAGAAGTTGATTTCGAAGGTGGAGATGATCTTCACGGGCACCTTGCCCTGCTGCATGAACCAATCAAAATCCTGCGAGGGAGAGAGGGAGAGAGGGAGAGAGAGAGAGAGAGAGAGACCGCCTTTATCCTCTACAAATCACGCAGCATAATATAGGTTACGATTTTTCGTTCTCAACGACAATATGAAAGTGAGTTACGCTAGGGTAGACAGGTTTAACAGTGGCCGTGTAGCATTTACCTGCTCTCTGGGGCCCTCATAATCGCTGACATCACATTCAATGGACACCTGTTGACCCACGACCCTGATCAAGGGACCAGGCACTATGGACACCTCTCTGGCCAAACACACACCTTAGGGGGGGGGGGGGGGGGGGGTTTTATTGTGAGGTTAAAATAATCAAAAACCCCCAGCGGCAAATTTTACAAAAAAA
>JAOEHI010029925.1:0-24848 GCA_025447815.1 Percopsis transmontana | reverse complement strand
GCGCCCTCTACTGTTTCCCCTGCTTTCTACCTTTCCCCCCGTGATTTTGTCTATATCGCGAATATAAGACGACCCCCAATTTTTCAGCCTATTTTTAGGACAAAAACCTAGTCTTATATTCGGGTATATATGGTAATATCAGGTCTTCCTGCATGATATTATGTTTAGAGATGACATGGGGAACTTCTGTATGACACCAGACAAACATTACTCTCCATATGCATTGTGTAGGACCAGAAAATGGACCAGGTCATGAGGAAATTGGACTCCCGCCTTGGGAAGCTTTTCAAATCCCTTCCTGATTACACTCTGTCTGTGGTAGTGCTGCCTGGTCAAATAAGGTGAGAAATCTGGATAAGTCTGGACTATAGTACGAATATGTATGAACTAATTGTCCTGTCTGTCCTCCAGCTCCACTAGCTACCATCCTGGGATGTGCTTCATGGAGGTCAAGAATGGGCCCTCATGAACTCTGAATAAGCTCTACTTGTATGTCAATATGCGGGTTCTGAGACCTTGTGCCTTGTCTTGAAAAAAAAAATGTAATTTGTTATCTAAGCCATATCTTAACTTATAAACTAAAAAAGAATTCCTCGGTTTTATAGGGATTTTACATTGGAATATATGCAGGGTTTAGGGTCAATGTACTTAAACTCTACCCTTTTATAGGCCTTTTAATTAATATTGTGCATACATTTATTTATATACCAATACATAATTGTTGATTAATGGTGATTAAGTTTGAAGATTGTGTGAAAACAAAAAGGAATGTAAGGAGGATGATACAGAATATACCATGGATACCTAAAGCCAGGATGTGGCCAAACTAAGCTGCAAGGGGTTTTACAAGGTAGTGCATGTGTCATGTTCACTGAAATATTTAAAAAAATATACGTGGTTTGATGTTTGGGAAATCAAAAACAATGTAGGAAATCATGGCAAGAAGTTTGGTACGTATCCTAATCTCATTGGAATGCCAAACAACCCAATAGCTCTTTAAATTTTAACAGATTTTGAACAGTGATATTTAATGAACTGTGCCTACTTTTGGGGACAGCGTTGGTAACTGCTCCAAGTTTCCGTCCCTGCGCTGTAATGCACCACACAATTTCAAATATTCAGAATGTGTAGATTTCTTTATGAAGTGACGTTAAATGAAGTAGAAAGGCACAGAGTAGATTAACAGGTGTTAGTTTCAACTTAATTGACTATCCAGGATAGTCGTGTGGTCTAGGTGTTGGACTCCCAGCCGGAAGGTCGTGGATTCGAGCCTCAGAGTTGGCCTACTTGCAAGCGTCCTTGAGCAAGATGCCTAACCCCTATCTGCGCCATGTAATTCTAAGTCGCTTTAGATAAAAATATCTGCTAAATGACCAAATTGTAATCTTACCATGTACAAATAAACAGATACATTTTTTAAAACGTCTTTTACATCAGTTGGGCATTACAAACAACCAGTTTTAGCAATCACAGAGGGGCTCGTAACGAGAAGACCCTCCTAGTTTGGGCTTTGTAAATTTTTTTTGGGCATTTTACAGGCACATACTCTGGCTGGGTTTTTTATAATCCACCATTGTGGTTGCAGATTTTGGCACAACACCGGTTCACATTGTATTTAGTCTAATCTTGTTTACAGTGAACATGCATACAAAACCAACGGACAAGGTATACTAAGAAACATTCTTTAATTTTTCCTTTTAAGGAAATTACAATTTTAAAGTTTTCTTATACAAAAATGTACATGTACTAACGTTTACAGATTTTGCATTTTGACACAGTTGGGAGTTCAAAACATTTAACGAAATGGGAACAAAAGCCCATTTTGTACAAAAACGCCAACAATAAATATCACATCATCATTGATCGTATAGACTTAAAACAGGGAGAAGTAGACAAAACTCACATTTAAAATGGGGCGGGAAAAAAAAAAATAACTCAGGTTTACTGTATTTAAAAGTAAAAAACCCTACAGAACCCTGACATCAATGTAAACTACTGGACCAGACAAGTGGCATTTTAACTTTACAAATTTTTGAAATTAACAGACTAGATCAAACTCCATTACATGCGCACCTCTCATACTAAACACAAGATAGATGCAGGAGGTTACAGGTTAAAATTGGTTGGCTATGGTTCTAAACACAGCGTGGCTGATTCCAGTCTTCATAAGACATCTTTTTACAGACTTAGTGCATGTTGACTTGGAAGAGATCCCTGCTCTTCAGTTACAAATTAAGAAATTGTCAGCTGTGATTATGGCTTGTGTTTTCAATTTCAACAGCCAAGTCAAACACACTGGCTGGTAACTGCGGATACGGCCCCCACAGTTGTCGGAGAAACGAGGTATATTGGGCATGCCCCAACACCATTAATTACGAGTCCAAAGTAGGGCTCCAAGTGCTAGGGAAATTGAGAGAACAGCAGCCCCACTACCGGACAGGGCCCTTATAGTGTTGTAGTCCCTCTCCACTTGTTAGCCCTCGCTACCAAACATCAGGAACATCAAACAAGGCTGTTGTAGATTCCTCCCCTGTAGATAAAGATCAGATGTTGAACTTAGTGTTCAAGCCTATATAGAAAAGGACACCTAGCTACACAAAACTGGGAAGACAGCTTCAACTAGGGATAATTGAGATGGATATAATCTATATATCCATCTCTCACACCCACCTTCAGCCTTCCTTTTCTTGTTCTTTCGACTTTTCTTTCCATGCCCGGTAGGAGCCTGTTGCCAGGCGACGGCTTCCTCATTAGCAGCATTTGATCCCTCGGCGGACTCTTCTTGGATTGGACTTAAACCTGTTGGATCTGGTGGGGATCTGCAGGACACGGCACCCAGTTTAGAGGCTCAATGCTCATTCAGCATCACATGCATACATAATAAGATAGTGTGCATGCATTCCACATACTGCGTCTTTAGCCATCCTTCTGAGGTCTTGCTGTCAACAACACCAGCGTACTGAGCACAGGCATCTGGGAAGTGATCATCAGAAGTTGAAGTCTTGATCTTCTTGCTGCCTGTGCAGTCTGTGTGCTGATTCCAGCCGTCTGTGATTGGAGCATCACTCTGGTCTGCTTGAATGGGACTCATGCTACGCTTTCCCAGAGTCCTAGAGAACGACAAATTAAAAAACAAATCTTGTGGCAACATTCCAGGGCATATGAGGGAGGGAGCTACGTGAGCATTTCTACCTGGTATAACCGTATCCAGTAGTTCCAGCGGCAATGTAGTGAGGCTTCACCCAACCATCGTCTGCCCAGGAATTGGCAGCTTGCCCCTGCTTCTCCTTTTCCTGCCGTCTGCCCTGGAGGTACTCTGCATACGTCTGGATCCGGTAGCTCTCTGCGTAGCGACTGGTGTTCATGGCTTTAGGGAAGCGAAGGAGGTCAGACACAGGAAAAGGTGTTTCAGTCTGGCCTGATCTGGGGTTCAGCTATGGTGCAAGACTCACCTATCTGAACCTGGTCAGTCTGACTCAGGGAAACGAAGGCCGACACATCGTCTACCCATGACACCTGGATATTACCTAGGTAAAAGATCCCGGTACAGGAAGTGAGCTGGGCGACTGGGTGGCACCCAAATGTGAGAGAACTTATCGTGGTTGCATTTTACCAAAGGCACTGAAGAGCTGGTAGAGGTCACTGGTCTTCCACTCCTTTGGGAATGTGACATACAGAACATGGTCTCTCTTAGGTTGCACTGGAACGGGAAGAGAACAGATTTTAAGGAGCAGATGACGCATGGCTTAAACGCTTCATGTGCCTTCATTTTCATTGGTCAACCTTTGACAAAATTGCTTCTAAAAAACACTAAACTCACAATCTGGTCCAGTGATGTTGAGGTAGGGGATATCCATTATCCTCATCAGGAAGAGCCTGGAATAGAGAAAAGGGGATGATAAATTTGATAAAGCTCAACAGAGCTGCAACACCAATTAAAATCTTTTTCTCACTTGTTGAAGAAGGGCTCAATTAGTTTAGAGTGAGCAGAGATGTGGGCTTTCGGCGGGGTTAAGAAGGAGCCTGCAAGAACAGAAAATTAAACAATGGTCTAATTTAAGAGAAGGACCATTGTTACCCAGGCATCATTAAGGCTGCATTACCCAGGTAGTTTGCCATGGAGATGAAACAGAGGCCAGTGATGTAGGCATCATAGCCTGCCTCATGAAGTTGTTCCTGGGCAGTGTCATAACTGGGGAAGTCTTCAGCCGTCTCTGACATAGGAGAGTGAGAGGACTTGTGAGAGCTGGACTAGTCAGGATAAGGGAAGAGGCCAGCCTTTACTACAGATTTCTCACCAACTTTTGGTGACTTGAAGGGGGACTCTTTCAGCTGTTTCTCCAGTTCGGCCAAAGAGGTGTTTGTGATCAGCTCCTAGAATAGCAAGTCAAAAGACATGCACGATATGACCATTTTTATTGTTAAACCATTTAGAGACTCAAGATTCTCTTCTTTCTAGGAAATCTTTGTTACTGGGATCAGTTACCTTAAAAGGCTGAGTGGAAGCCATTAGCTTTGTGTCCAAGAGCCTGAGGGGAAAAAAAAAGTGTTGTTTAGCATGCATCCAATTCAATACAGTCACTGAACTCTCCAGTGAACCCCACAAAACAGAGCAAAATTGAACTAAAGCAAGTTATAGAACATTGGAATATATGCAGCGTTTAGGGTCAATATACCTAAACTATTTTAATTGTTAATATTGTGCATACATTTATATACCAATTGGACATAATTGTTGACCAAGTTTGAAGATTGTGTGAAAACAGATTAAATGGAATGCGAGGAGGATGATACAGAATACACCATGGATACCTAAAGCCAGAATGTGGCCAAACTAGGCTGTAACGAGTTTATAAGGTAGTGCAAGTTTCATGTTCACTGGAATATTAAAGATTAAAGTATCAAAGATCTGAGTAAGCAGTTCAATGAGTTCTGTTGGCTGCTTTTATCATCCATGACGTAAAACCCATTTGATGCATGAGAAGATAAACAACCTTACCTTGGGAAGACGCACATTGTAACTTCTTTGAAGTCTTGAAGATCCTATGGAGAAATTCATAGGAATGGAATAGGAAATGTCAGGTTTTGAGAACCAAGAAGCCTGAACTGCAGGTTTCAAAGTGTAGATGAGTGGCTTAATGGGCATGCATGTACCTCTGGCAGAGGGCAGTAGAACTGGTGAATGGTGTGCATGACATCCAACAACATGTTGTGGCCAACCACAAGCTTACCCTGTGTATCACAGGAGACAGAAACCAGGTACACAACCACACACACGTTTTCCATGTTTAAAAATCAGCAAGTTGGAAATTGACGTTACCCCTTTTTATTTTTTTTTTACTTCAAGCCTAGGTTTCTCAATTTCAGCTTCTGCCAATGAAAATATTGCATCCGACTTACAGATTTAGAAATGGCATGGATAACACGCGAGAATCCGACTGCATCATTGAGCTCCTCCTATTGGGGGAGAGAAAACAAAAGCATGCGAGAACGCTTGGTCAAGCACAGGGAATCCTTAACCCATAATGTACAAGTGAGGTTACATGATAAAGGAGAACACTTTAAACACAAAAAAAGGGTAACATTGTAGGATTTAGGGGGATCCATTATCAGAAATAGTGGTTATAATCATGTTTTCATTAGTGTATAATCACCTGTAACAACAAATTGTTGTATTTTCGTAAGTTGTCGCACCGCCATGTTTCTACAGTAGCCCTGAATGGGCAAACACTGGCTCTAGAGAGACAAATTTGCGTTTTTACATTAAAGTGGCAGCTTGAATCCAGCACTGGCTTTTGGAAGCTACTGGCACCTAAAAAGGTATACTGCCATCGGGCATACCAAGACAAATCCCGGTCGGCCGCCAAAAATATAAATCTTTTACTGGCCATGTCTCACTCTTTACCACTGACGGGCCAATTACGATTTTAAGTCAGTCAATAGCGGTGACCATGTCTGCTTGTTAGTTTGGCACAGGACCGACGATTATGTTCTAGGCTACTCGCAGATTGCCATTTAGTTGAAACGTGAAAGATAAAATGTAACTTCACCACGTGTCAAGATTTTTTCGAGTTGTGCCTTGCCTAACGGCCACTGTAGGTTCTAATCACACGATTGGAAAGGGAGGGGTTTTCAGTTGATTGCAATCTGCAACCTTGCTGTGAGATGCCACTAAATCCTACATACTGGACCTTTAAAGACTGAAACTTGCCTGCTCCTTTTCCAGTTTCTGCTGTTCCATCCTCTTTCTCTCCTCCTCGTCAACTTTGCTGATCTGGATATATCGCTCCTTCTGCGCACAGAGCAGAACTTACTTGTACATACAATGACTGAGTTGGGTGCATGTCAATAAGCAGACATACAAGCAGGAACAAAAACCCCCAAGTATCAATTACACACTGCATGAAAATGCAGTGACCTTGTGAAGAAAAGCATAAGGAGTTAAAATAGACTTACCTTTTCTGTCTCAATGGTTTCCACATGCAGCCCCTTGGGAAACCTGCAGGAGCAGCATATACAGCAGCTGTTCTTAAAAAAAACAAAACACTGAAATGTAGTGGTAGGCATAATCAACTAGTACTTACCTCCAGTTTAATGTCTGGTAAATAAGCTTCCTCTGAAACCTGTGGTAGTATGACATTGATGTAAATAGTATAATATATGTATGGTTTGTTAAAAGACTAAATCATACATTCGTGGTAGGCATCATTTTTTTTACCCAGTACATGGCGCCAAGTCCACAGTCTTCTCAGAGTTTGAGAACAAGGCTTCCACTTTCTCTCTGAGAGGGAGGAAAGTACAGAATGCCCAAAAAAATAAAAATTATTTACACACTTTAGAAGAGGATTTACTTTATTTAAAAAAAAAAAAAAAAAAGTGCAGAGAAGTCCAGAGTCTATACTGGTAGTATGTTAGCAATACTTTACAATCTCAAAATTTCACATTTGACCCGGGACATTGTGCACTACATTCATTAAAAGGCAACACCCCTTGTGTTGAGTTACATCTCCCTACTACAAAAGTAGGGTTTACCATAATCTTTAGACTAAAACTACAGAAGAGTGAATTTGTAAACAAAGCACAGACAACTTTCATATATCAAGTCTCGCTGTAGCAATACAAACATCTTGTGGCGAACACAATTTTTAAACCAATGGAAACATATTCAAGGCCATAGTGTTAGTTTTACTCTACCAAGAGAGGAGAACCATACTTACACCATCCTGTTAATAAACTCCTTATGTTCTTCAGGTATGTTAACAGGGCCTTTGGAGGACGGGGAAATGTAGGATGGAGTGCCTGCTCCATTAGCATGTTGGTGCCTCCTCTCTTCCGTCTGCTCCCTCAAGTGAGCTTCTTCCTCTTGGTTTAGGTAGGGGATGCCTAAGATAATGACAACCTTGGTAGCTATTAAGAGTCATTACACTTACATCATTTACCCACAGTAATGGGCAAACTGCAGTTAGCTGGTGAACCATGTGGAAGTGCATATTTGTAATTTGGCCCATGGTAGTAAGAACCAAAATTAGTCACCACACCAAAGTTGACCATCTCTAGTAGACTATAACATACACTACCAAATAAAAAAAAAAAGCAGTCATAGACAGATTTTTACCATGCCGGAACACCTTATTGAAGTCGAACCCCTGACTGGCTAGAAAGTCAATGCTGGAACTCTGAAATTAAAAAAATGCATGTCACTGATTAGTAGTCACAATATGAACTGGGTCTACCGTTTAGATTTCCGACACTGTATATGTCATCGGGAGACACGATTTGCGTAATCTGGTTTAGCGGCACATTTGGATTTAATGCTACAGCTAAAATAGGCCTACCAGGTGGCCATTTTATAGATACACCATTTTGTTTAGTCTACCGCCCCCACAAAAACACCACCGGAGGATGAAATGGTATATACCATGCTAGAAGGTTTTGTCAACATTTCCCATCCCTACTAGTCAGTAGTTACAAAATGAAATTCAGTCATTCCTTCAAAATATCAGTGTACATTAAGGATGCAGTTTTCATCATTAGGATAACATAAGGAATTTGAAAAAGCATAGGTAAAAAGCAAGGACATTACACCCCCTGACTTACCTGACAGATGAACTTTATGTCAGGGGATGTCCTATTAAATGGTTTTGGGAATATATAAAAATTAAAAGACTTCATGATGTACCTGAACAGGAAAGATCAGAGAACAGAAGGCGTTAGCGAAAGAATATTCGTCGACTCTGCCCATAAACACAACACTTATGAATGTTAGTCTGAAAAATTAGCTTTATATTTTATAATGCAACTACCAAAAAACGTATTTCCACGCCACAGAAACACCAAATCATTCGTTACCACTCACTTTGAATTGGTCTGATCATACTTGAACGTACATAGCCCAAACTGAAATAGCAGAAATTCCATGGAATGCTGAAAGAGGGAGAGGGAAGAGCTTTAATGCCCAGAAAAAAAACGTGCAAAGGTGTGTCTGTATAGGATAAGATTGATGTAACGGATACCTTCTCCATTAGTGTAGTCAGATAGCCACAAAGTCACAAACCTTTTTAAGCTTCATGTATCGGTCCTCCGGAGTATCCAGCCCATTTGTTAGCGCACTGACGTTAGGACCATCACTTATACCTGTAAAAAACGTCAAATGCATTTGAGCGTTGACATTAGGTCTCATCTCACATCGCTGCTCGGCCAATATAGTTACCTGAAAATTCTCCATCGATGGCAAGAAAATCCGCCTCCTCTATCGCGCTGTATACAGAGCTTAAACTATCTTTAAAATCTGTTGAGAGAAAAGTGAGTTAGCGGCACAATGAGTAACACATGCTCGCCAGCAAACATTAGCAGTCCAGTTAGCTAGAACACATACCGTAACGCTCCACTAAGTGCAAGGTAAAGAGATAGATAAACCATACTGAACCTATATTGTGTTTAAAATAACTCATATTTTTGCTCTTACAAAGCAGACTCAAAGCGGGTGTACATTGTAGTTACTCACTTTTCCGTGTCACCTCCATCCCTGCACAATAACAGAATATAACTGACAGCTAACGTTGCTAGCTCACATTAACTGGCTTTTAACCCTTTGCAAGCACTTCCGGTGTTGTACAACACGTGACATTTTTAACGTTGCGATTTTGTTCTCTATGAATTTTAGAATTTTAGAATTTTGTAATGACAATTAAATATAGAGAGAGCAGAGTTGTCATTTAAGATTTCTTAAAGCGCACGTAATGTATATATTGTACACCCAGGGCACAGGCTTTCACACTCGCTCCGCCCCCTACTGGTAGTAGGTTATTAATTGTAAATCAACATAGGCCGAAATATTACATCTGTTAATAAATATAAAGACAAATGTGACGATATATAGGGCGCCCACTTCCATTGCAGATTAAGATTCATTAGCTAACATTTTGGTAGCTATTTTAAGTAATCTCTATTTTACATTACATAACCTTAGTAGCATCTGTAAACGAATTCTAATCAAACATGTGGCAAAACTCAACTGCTGACAGGCGAGAGCGCCATATTCCACATCTTAGAGACATCTGCATTTTTCGGATTTGTCTCTTTAAGAAAGCCTCATCATCTCCCATTTTCAGTTATCAGTAATTTTTTATTGGTACTGCCATGCACGCACACACGCGCACACACACACACACACACACACACACACACAAACAAATACATTAACAATCACGTGACATAGGCTACAGTACATGCTCTTATCTTGAAGAAAACGACAGCAAACGCATGCCCAAGTTCTTTGGCATTGAGACTGACAACCAATAAATGCAATTGTATACAACTGTGCCGCGTGCACACACAAACATTCACGCCACCATAAACGACTGTTCATAGTGAATAGAAACTGATTTGCTTTCAGGCCAAAGAGAGAAATGAATTCATATTTATCACTTCATAATTACAGGGCGGAGATAGAACAGAGACATGACAGACAGTCTTCTATAAAAGACTATAAGACTATCTCAGAGTTGTGCAAGAGTAAAAGATAAATAAGAAAAATAATGAAATTATTTGATTTGGCACATTTCTGATAGATAAAAACGTTATTAATCCTGAAAGAAATTGGCAATCTATAATTTGGGTCATAATTTACAAAATATTCTGAAAGATAGTCAAGGATTTAGTAGTCTTGTGGGGCCAGACCAATTATACTATAATATACAATGTTTCTCAACTGGTGGGTCCCGACCCAAAAGTGGGTCGCGGACCTGTGCTTAACTTTTATCTTTATTTTTAGTTTATCGAACTTCGGTGCATTTATATTTAAAAGGGTGCATAGGTGTTTTGAACAGTAACCACAGACATTGTGGATTACTGCACAAATTGTTTTGTGAAATAAATGATAAGGGTTTGAAAATTAAATTATTTTTGGGTCATGACTTAATTGGAGCAGTAAACAGAGTTTGAAACTTCTAAACCAAACAGTGATTCAAACAGGAAAATGCAGCGGTGCTCAACTATTCATGTCAACACAGTCCTACCGGCAACTTTGACACATACAGTAAACGACACATAATGAACAATAAACATTTACCTTGGGAAACCAAGACTTGTGATCTACGATCACACTCATCTTGTCATGTGATCTCAAACACATCTTCACATCATGTTATAATAGATTTGAGAATTAAAGTGTAACTAAAACACAAAAACGCCTTTTTATTTTGAAAAACACATTTGGTCTGAGAAATGATTTATTCAGTTTTAAATCTTGGCAAATGTACTCTACATGTATTGCAATTGTAAAAAGTGAAAAAATGTCATCCTTCCATCATCATCCCTATGGGGATTGGCAACCCCCTCTACTCTATCTCCCTCTAAAGGCCATGATCAATCAGGCTGACAGCGATGAAAACAATGGGGACTCCTTGTCATCTTGAGTGGATTGTACATCATCGTTATGTAGGAGTGAACAGTGAAGTTCACTAAAGATAATATTTCAGTTTATTCTCCACTAGATAGAGGATGTAGTAAAGACATTTTTGTATTTGTTTCATTTGTGGCTAACACAATAGCCAAGCCATTGACATCCCTGTAAATTAATTTTTCAAATTAATAATATTAAGGAAGCTAGCTGTATTGGCTCTACAGGTATGTACATAAATATAGCTTAAGTCCTGCTTCAGCCTTGTATTGCTCTGTGTTTGTCACGGTTGGCGTGCCCAGGCCCGTGACAGTCTGTGTTTGGGAACCGCTGTACACCGCTGTAAGCCTACAAGATGGGTGGCATTAGAAGATCAGCAATGTATCAACGTATCCACAGACCGAAATCCAGCAGACTACAAAACCATGTCCATCATTGCTGGCTGTCTCTAAGAGGTCCTGTGAAGCAAATCCGTTCGGACAGAAGAACGTACTTTGTCAGCCTAACTGAGCGCCTGGAAGCATCGTGCTTCTCTCGCTCAGTAGCGAGAAGAGGAAAAGACAGTGCAACCACCTCTTCCTTGCCAGTCCAACAGCAGTACCAGACCTGGGAAGAGTTCGTAAATCCTACTGATCTGCAGCTTCATGACAATCCTAACAGTTAGTCTCTCCGCGCCAAGCTCAGAGTCATTCCCCAATGAGATAACTAACCTCCAGTCAAACCAGTGCCAGTCAGCAGTCAGACCACTGCACTTGCTCCTGAGCTAGACCATGCCGTAAATCTCATCAGGGTAGGGGGTCGTCTCAGATACTGTGCATTCCCTGGTGCAGACAGCAGAGTCGGGTGAGCTAATGCATAAGTTTAGGACAAAACCTACATCTGTCTAGTGAGAACATTGTTGATGTCTCCTCAATCTGTTCTGTATAGGTGCTCATCTAAGAGCTGGTGTCTATTGTCCTCCAGCAACAGGTCCTATGGTTGAAGAACCTTCTTCTCCTCCTCCAGGGCTTGTGGAGCACTGTTTCTTCTTTATTGTTGTTGACATCTGGCTGGTGTTGTACTGCATATCAGCAGTGGAGGCCACCATTTGAGTCTCCTCCTCCTGGAAAGACACGGGCCCCTGTTTTTGTAAATTCTGAATGGTATCCTCATGTTAACAAATCTCCTGTTTTTCTGTTGAAGCCTCCTCTTCTGAATAGTCTGGTTTGTTTGGCAGATTTCCCCATGCTCCTTGCCATTTAACTCCTCTAGGGCTTGCTGAAGCTTTTGAAGGAGGTGTCCTCTCTCTTTCTGCCAGGCCTGGTGGGCTTGAGTTAGCTGTTTCTCTGCTTCACCCTGGGCCTCAATGGCATGGGAGGTCTTGGTCTGGAGGGTCTGTTGAGAGCCACATTCTCTCTTCTCAGAAGAACTCTATTCTTCTCCTCCAGGGGCGTTTGGATGTACTTGAATGTACATATCCCAAACTGAAACAACAGAAAGTCAGTGGAATGCTGACAGAGGAATAGAGAAGAGCTTAAATGCTAAGACAGAGACAGATGCGTCTGTATAGTATAGGCTAAAATTAATTTAACGGACACCTCCTCTCCTTCTTCTCTATTAGTGCAGACAGATAACCACAAACCTTTTTAAGCTTCATGTATCGCTCCTCCAGAGTATCTAGCTCATTTGTTAGGAGGAACATCACTACCTGTACTAAACGTAAACGCATTTCAGTTTAAGTTGACAGTACGTATCATAATTTTGCAATATTTGATTGCAGAGAGAAAATCAGAAGGTGGAAATGAACGAAGATGAGTAGCCTACGGCTTGTCTCTGTAAGTGTATTAGTTTGAGTAGAGAAGAATATGACTCTTTTTATTATGATTTGGTTCATTGCTGCGGTCTTTATTTTACCCCTATTCAGTTTCATAGAGATAATGCTACATCTTGCAACCATACAAATATATCCATGAGCTTAATCAGGAGCTGTATTCTCTTTTGGTTTAAGTTTTCCTTTCCAAAACCCACTCAAACTATATCAAACCCCTCTTTTTTTTTGCTACCCTTTTAATAATTTCTTTAGGAAAGACAACTTTAATTAAAACACTTTTCCCCCACAAACCTCATCACTTGGACAAACTACTTTACATGTTTATATCATTCTTTGCATGTTCTGGAAAAATGTAAACTTGAGTCAAACATTATGTTTGAAGCATCTGTAATTAGTCATGGAAATGAAATACAGTATGTGGCATGATTAGGCAACACTAAACTTCTGACAGGCGAGGGCGCCATATTCCACATCTTGGAGATGTACATTTTTCTCATTTGTCTCATTTATGAAGCACCCTCCTCTCTCATTTTCCCTCCATAGTCATTTTTACACTGGTACTGCCATGCACACATACAGTATAACATAACCATGCACGTTCGTCCACGCACACGCACACACACACGCATGCGCACACACAAATGACCCATGCTTAAAGACTGGTAGTGAAATTTTCATTTTGTGTGCTCAGAACAATGAGGAGGAGGAAGGGGTGAAAAAGCAGGTCAAAGAAACAGAATGTTAGCATCTGTCACAAGATGTGCATGAGGTGTGTGTGTGTGTGTTTGTGTGTGTGTGTGTGGAGAATAGGGAGGCAGACAGTTTGATTACTAGTGAGGCCTTGGCTACACCCCCAGACTCCTTCGTAATCAACCTCTTTTTATGACAGACAAAGAGAAGGAGCAGCCACAGCAGACAGCAGTAATGGAGGAGAATGTGTAAATGAATAAGACGATAGAGAAGGTTGGACGAAGGGGAGATGGAGACAGAGGAGATACATATGTAGTGGAGCTAGAAAAGAAAAATACATCGACAATATACAATACCTTGAGGTCAGGTATGGTTCTATTCGTTCAATAAACGCTCTCAGTGCCAATACCCAAACACATGCAAGACAAAACACTTACACACCCAGAGATCACATTGGTGTAACCCTGTGAGACAGTCGTGTTATTGTTCTCCTCTAATCATGCGTGAGATTAGCTGGCAACAAGTAAAGCACCGTTGTTGACACGTATGGTGACACACACACACACACACACACACACACACACACACACACACAGGAAAAAGTACAGTAAATGCATGCCAAAGTGGTTTGGCACTGTACTGCCAAATACATGCAGTTACATACAACGGTGCCACGTGCACACACATACATTCACACCACCATAAACTGGTGTGTGAATAGAAATGGATGTGCTTTCAGGCCAAAGGGAAGAATGAATAAATATTATTCATTCATATAATATATCACTTGTGGTTGCAAAATATTGTAAGACTATTAAAAAGTTGCGCAAGGGCAAAGGATCTTTAAGAACAAAGAATGAAATGGTTAAAAAAAATGCATTGAATTTGAGGGGCACATTGCTGATTGCCCCTCTCTTCATTTTGTTTTATTTGGAAAGTATGTGAGGGAGTAAGAGAGGATTAACTCAAAAAGAAGAATTGAAGAATGCAGAACTTTTTAAGGAGTGGGTGTGAGGCTTTTACCCTGAAACCCATTTATTCTCACAAGCCAGCACTGACTTATAGAAACAGGCAGCTTCCATTATTACACAGCGCCCAGGTTATGCGTGTTTGTGTGTGTGTGTTCGTCTGTCTGGTTGTACAGTAACACAACATTTCTAATTTAATTTGGATAAAAATGTACAGAGAAAGATTGTCAAGAATTAAGTGAGTAAAAAGTGCAAATTGTGCATATTAACCTGATGGTGGTGCTATAACAAACGAGCTATAGGATCTGGCTGTTCCTCAACTACTATGCTAAAATTCAGTGTTGTCACTGCCATAACTGGAGATACCAGAGTCCAGCTGGTCTCGTCCTCAACTGGCCTTGTTATCAATTTGTCCATAACATAAGAATGTCACAGTAGTCATACGCAGTAGAGTACTCACGCAAGGGCCACTAAAAACATCACACCTCGCACAGGAGAGGTTGAATTATTGGGAAGAGCCCAGTATGTGGCAGCACGCCAGTCAAAAGTTAACGTCACATTTAGGACAGATATCAGAACAGACAGTTTGTTTTGACATCTGTTGGGGAAATGCCTCTCCCTGCTGGTGAAAAGGGAGCTTTTGGATGAACCTTATGTGAGAGATTTGTGTGTGCAGCTTAAAGATGTCAGACCTCATCTGTTCATCTCCCTGGATCCAGAGCTGCTCCTTGTCTTGCAGCTCTTTTGAACCTTTCTGGAGCTGCTCTTGTAGGTCGTTTTGATAGAGAAGAAAGTGACCTCTGTCTTCCTGCCAGGCCTTGTTTGCTTGAGCTTCAGCCTGGGCCTTCATGGCATTGGAGGTCTTGTTCTGGAGGTCCCTGGTCTCAGTCTGGAAGCACTGTTTGCTCGAGGCTTCTCTCTATCTCGCCATCCAAAATGTAATCTTTCCAAAGTCCAAAGCTTCTCCTCATTTTGAGTCTTAAGTAAGCAACTTCTATGTTCCTGCCAGGACTGGTTTACCTTTGCTAGCTGCTCCTAAACTTCAGCCTGGGTCACCATAGCATGCGAGAAACTGTCTTGGAGGTTCCTGGTCTCCTTCTGGACAGACTTGAGGGTTGTCTCTACTTCCATTGCTCTGTAGTGAGCCTCCTTCATCTGGGCCCAAAACTGTTCCTTGACCTGGAGCTCCTGGACCGCAGAGGGAGGAATGCAACCCTTACAGGAGATATAGGAGGCAATAGGTGCTGAGTGGGCATTACACAATGGGTAATATATAATAATCTCATACATTGTACGAATTAAAATGTATAAATTCAGTCCATTTCTGATTTTATAGTTATGCCACATAAGTATATGACCATAGGCCAAGAGAGACTTCATCACAGTTGTCTGTCCACCATCCATTGCTCCTATTTAATGTCAGGATCAGATTAGTGCATGGATGACTCTTTTCACTTCTGTTAATTAAAAAAATTAGACCTACTACACACAGAACTGAGAGATGTGAGCATATGACACCTGTTTAGCTTTTCTTACACTGGCTTCTCACTATATTTTAGAAATGAGAATTTGTGTAGATCTTTGGACAGGGTACTCTTGTCTGTTCCGGAGTCCAGGCTTAAGTGTAATAGTGACTCTGAAACTTCTTGCTAGAGGAAAATCAGACGTATCATGATTATATTTGTATTATTGTTATTTTATTTGATTGAAGTTTTCTTAAAGTGTATTTTATTTAAACATGCATACTGTATAAGTGTGTATTTAATGAAATTAGTTGAAAAAATACAGTATATAATATATATACAGTATACAGTGTATATATATGTATATATATACAGCCATGGAAAAAATTAAGAGATCACTGCAAATTTTTAAAATATAATATCATAATATATATAATTATAGTCATATTTAATATATATTCATATTCATATTTTTCCTAATTATTTAATATATTATTTAATATATTTTTTATGTTTATATTTATAATATTATATTTAAAAAAATGTGCAGTGGTATCTTAATTTTTTCCATGGCTATATATATATATATATATATGCAAAATATAAATATATATATATACATGTATTTTTAATCAGCACTATTGGTGACACAACAAACATTCTTGCTAAAAGGATTTTCAAGATAATCTGCTTTGAACTAAAGCAATCTGTTGCCTTTCACGCAGGGCTAAAAGCATTTTAATGATCCATCAATATAACAGATCCTTTAATGCATTGTTATATTACTTGGAATGCGTGTGGCTGTTTCTGACAAAGCATGAGGAGAATGCGATAAAGACCAGAGAGAAAAGAGGAGAATACATTAGTGTAGCATGTGTCTGGGATTATTAATGAGGCAGTTCAGATATTATCTCTCACTCACAAAGCTTGCGTTATGTCAACAATGAACAGTTTTACAGCTGTTGCATTAGCCATGTAATGAGAGAGGCACTAACCTGATTTCAAGGTTTATTATTGATGAGGAGCCTGTTGTTCTACATGCATAAATTGGCTACATCTAAACACACGTTTATACGTACGCCCCACCACCCCCAGTTAGACTAGTCAGTCAATCATTCCACTACAGTTATTTATTCGCAGCAGCCTTTCTCAAATGGGGGGTATTGTCATGGAAATTCTGTAATAAAATGCTCACACAGCAGACTGCCTTTTGTCAAGTATATTTAACACTTGCAAGCGGGCGACATTACAGTATTCTCAGACAAAGTCTCAAGACAAGGTGGAGTGCGCGCTCCAGTAGGCGCATGCTGTGATTTTATACAGCGAGAGAGCTGCTTGGGAGGGGCTACCTGGTTTAGGCCGGTTTCAGCAAGCACGCATACAACCAAGGTCACTTTAACCATCCATTGTATGGTTAAAGTGACCTTGGTGTATGCCAAACAAAGAGCTACTATGGAAAAGGAACGTATTAACTGTCCTTGTATAATTGTTCCTTGTACAATGAACAACTTGGAGACAGATGGTTCTGTCCTAGGACTCTTCAACCTTGGTTATGCTAAGTATAACAGAGTTTGAAAGTATTAGTGTTCTTCCACTACAGGTATGCCTACCTGTAGGGGTACTTTGAGATACTTCAGGCGGTTAAATACCTTTTACTACAACAAATTGTCTATCTATTCATAAATATTATTGCGGTGTAATTTTGCAGTACATGTGTGCATGTTTATACTGTATTGCGTCTTTTCTCTTCAAATCTTATATTTATAAAAAGGGAGTACAAAAGGCCCAAAAAAATTTACTGAAAGGGGAGGGGTAGAAAAGGGTGCGAGTGTAGGCATTATGAATGGGGAGGAGCAGAGAGGACACTCTGAAACTCAATGCATACCCCTCCTGCACCCGAGTACAAACTGAACTGTGTTTTTTGTAACGTTGCTTCCAACCATAACGGAAATCCAGGAAGGATCCCTTTAGCCATCGCCGCTTCGCTTTGGCTTTCATTCCCTACGCTTGTGCATAATCTTTGTTTGTTATGAAGGCCGTTTGATTCTCTATCTAACTGTAAACTCTCTGTCAACTGTTGATGTGTCTCACCAAGTTGCAATACTAACCAATTTAGTAAAGTAAAATAAAAGTACAATTTCTTCTTCTTGTTTCATACTTTTCATACTATTCCTGCAAGGCCTCTGTTCTGTGTGACCATAATTCATTCTCCTTTGTGACATTCTATTATGACTTTAGACAGGTGGACAATAGAAACAATGCATTGTACTGTATAATACTTCCACAGAGGGCATTTATCTGCTCCATGCTGAAAATGATGAAACAGGTGTGCGCAAATATAGCACAAATTATAATTTTTTTTCTTGTGTCTGGTTCCCTTTTTCGCCCCTATATTTTGTTGACAGAGATTTATCATCATCGGTGTGAGCATGAGTGTGCGCATGCCTATTTGTTTGTGTGTACGTGGGTGAGAAAAAGAGAGTAGAGAATTACGGTAAAAAAAAATACACATACATACATACATACTCACACACACACACACACATACACAGAGGACCCACGCACACAAACACACCGTGACACCTACAGTAATCTCATAAAGGCCTTTTGTGGAGAGAGGGATTCCGAAGCGGTGTGACTCTGGCCTTGGAAAGAAAGAGAATGACAGAGGGAGGGAGGAATAGAGGAGAAGAATGTGGGATAAGCAGAGCAGCGTTTAGTGCTGTTCTTACGACCCTCCCCTCCCCATCTTTAGCACAGGCGAATGCACCAACAGAAACACAATAAATGAAAATACTAATCAGTATAGAGCACTTTTATTTTCTTAGTGTGGCATTGGTGTGTCTGCTTGGGGCTTCACCTGTTTGTGTGTCTGTGTGTGTGTGTGAACAAAATTTGAGATTATGTATGCAGTCTATTAATAAATACTACTGTTTATGTGTATAGAGAGCCTAAGTTTTGTCCCACCAATCAGGATAGCCCTAATCTTAACCCTTACCTTAACCGCCAATCAGGATAGCGAAAAAAGGCTACTATAGGAAAGTGGAAGTCATGTGTCTCCTGTCTAGAGTGCAGCTCCAGTCTGCAGCTAGGTCCTCTTGAAGGAGAGACTAATGATCTATTCCGTCGTATGCATGAAAATAGCGGGGGAAAGTCTGCAGTGAAATTGCTCTGCCTCTTAAAAGCAGGTGTAATCCAGAAAGCATGTTTGTTTGCATAGGGGAAACAATGGCAGCAGTCATCCGAAGGCACAAGGGCATAGGTTTAGGTTAGGTTACTATATATATATATTCATGTTATAAATATAGAAATTATGCTATAGGCTCCATTGGGAAGAAAGGAGTCGAAAGAAAGGAGAATTTGGCTCTCTATTATGAAAGCTGACTGATCATCTGATCTGACCTGAACTTACTCATGATGATTGAGCCCCAGAGTTGGCCTACCTGTAGGCATCCTTGATCAAGATGCCTAACCCCTATCTGCTCCATGTACAGTAACAACACCATGTAATTGTAAGTCGCTTTGGATAAAAGCGTCTGCTAAATGACCTAATTGTAATTGTAATGATATAGTCCACATGACAATACAGGAAATTATGTTTTAGTGTGTTTATGTGTGACATGCGACACAAAAACACATGCGTGTACTAATAGTGTATGCATGTGTGCTTTTGTAAATCAAAGATGGAAAGAGAGGTCAAACAGTTCTGTGTGAAAACTAATATCACACTGTGCAGGGTAAAAAATTTATTATCTCTGGCTGATGATGGTTCATTAAAAACCTTTCTAACAATATTTAGACTTTTTTTCCTTTTAAAGTTTTTTTTTAACCCCAATTTTTCAATTTCACTGCTTTAGTAATGGCAGATATGTGTGAAAGCCTAATTTGGACTAGCTGTAATTTGCTCTAAGGCTCTTCTTCCCACTAAACCCTTTCCAGTATTTTCCACCCATTTCTGAGAAAGGACTAAGGGTGTGTAATACACCCTTATTCCTTATTATACTCCATTTAACACTGTGAGTTCCCCTGAAAACTATTTTAGGATTTTTATAAAGCCATAGAAATCCTGTCTTAGTTATTTGCCTCACAAGTCCCATTTTATGTTGTTTGATGTGTAAAATACCACTTAAAGCTGTTTTGCCTTCCCCCTGGTTCATTGTGGGCTGGATATTAAATATTCTATCGTGCCATTGGTGTCCTCCTCAGACCAAAGAGAATTAATTAATATGAAGTCTTACAGGAACACAACATAACATACAACCGCTTGTGTGAGTGGGGTATGTGTGTGTGTATGTGTGTCTGTGTGTACTGCCATGAATTAGATTCTTATAAGTATTTTCTGGTCATTACATTTCCTAGTCATCTGTGACATCCAGTACAAATACACAATGAGTTTGTCTCCCGAACAATTAAATCTGTGCTTATGGGACACCATTGGGCAGGGCCATAACTCAGGGCTTGAACCAATAACAGATACTTTGACCAGGGCTCTTTTTAATTATTACACCACTCATGCCTGGATAGAGCAGGCAAACCTAGCCTTTGAACACACACACACACACACGGTGAGTCAGGCAGCAGTGCTTCCACAGAGGGCCGTTTTTCATCGCAGATAAGATGCTCTAACCTGTGCATCTCTCACCCAGCATCTCCCTCAAGAAACGAGTCCATAAATCCTCTGTCGACATTTATAGTGGGAGGGCAATGTGCGTGCTTCTGGACTGTCAAATGCCTGTGGCGCACACACACAAGCCTCCGCCCAAACTACCCCAGGCTGTTTCTTTCTCACACACACATTCATTCACATGGTCATGGGTATGTTCAATAATCAGAGGTCAGCTGTAGATCATGGTTGTGCAGGGACTCTGTCTGAGAACACGGGCCATTGCAAAGCATGGCTGCATTGGAAACTGGGTAAAACGCTGTCTCAGGAGGTGTCTAACAGGAAAGTGAGGCATCAAGTGCTGTTAGAAACTGATCGAATTCTCATTTCCTGCCTGATAAGATGCCTTCAAACTGCCCCGTGGCGGTCAGTTTTGAAGGCAGCGTCGAGCGATGCTCGTTACCCGTAGCTCTGCGTGGCAGCAACGGAAATGTGCCAACAAAGACGGTGTGCTGACGTCACACGTTACTAACGCTATCCTAAAAAGTCGTTTGAAACCAACAATCTTAGAAGATGCCTCCACTACAAAGTTATACCTTCTGAGACACCTGTCTATTACGGCAGCAGGGCAGCAAGGCAACTGTCTTCCATTTCGAACGGACCCCATGTCAAGTAATCTTCAGTTTATTTTTCATCATTGGCAGAAAAAAAAGAGAAAAATTGCAGTAAATTGCCTACGGTACATTTGTACAATTGTTCACATCTATATTGCTCTCCGGCCCTCTTATAATGACATAGTATAGTGCATTTCACTGCTGTTCTGCATCACTGCACAGTTCTTCAGTGTTCTCCTAGTGTGTCTGTGTAGTTTTCCAGTGTCCTGTCTGGCCCCTCCTTAGTTTCCCTTATATAGTCCACTTCCTTCTCCCGGTCCTGAGCACCCCCCCCCCCCCCCCCACCCTCTCTGCCAATTATCAGCCTCACCTATTTCCCATGTCCCAATCAAACCTAGTCTCTGTTCTCCCCCTTGTTTGTGCTGTTCTGTTACCTGCCTGCTTGTTTTTTTGTTTATCCTGCCTGTTTCTTGACATTGCCTTACCTGCCGACTGCCTGTTATGTTTGCCTTCTTGTTTGGATTACCCGTTGCTGACCATTGCCTGTGTCTGTCTTTGCTCCAGCCTGCCCAAGTGAATTAAAGCTACCATTGGACTTTATTCTGTTCCGTGTCTGCTTTTGGGTCACGTTCTGATTCCTGAGTAATAGAAGTAGAAAAGTAGAAAATAGACTTTAATGACTAATGGAAACCATGACGTTTTCGAAATCATTCTTCAATTTTTTTGAGCTTGGTTTATGGTGCCAATATAAAAACTTCAGTATTACCTTTTTTTTTTTTTATAAATTCACAGAACAGGGTTAAGCTCCTTAGTTATTGTTTTCAAGTACAACTGTACAATAAAGACAAATTTGCATAATTTGCTTACTTAACATACTTAAATTTATAGGTAATCTGTCAATTGAAATATCCAGATTTAAAGTACTGGCTGAACTAAATTTGTCACCTCATTACTAGAATTCCCTGTCAGCATAGCAAGATGAAATAGGAGCCTATGGAAACGTAAGTGCTGCCCCATGTGTTATAAAAGATAAAAACCCATAGATAAGGGCATTACCTGAAGTACCTACCTGAGTTACACCCATGGTGTGATTGATATAACCCAGACATGCACTGCAGTTAAAAGATTCAGAATCATCTGAATGCGATGTACTTGTTATTATTATATCGCTGCAAAAGTTATAATTGTTCTCATTCGTTACAGGCAATCAGAATATTGAGGAGAATCTTATTGGATATGCTCAGATGATCATTTAATAACCACATCACATTTTATCTATTAGGAAAGACTAACTGGCAAAGTGGTGGGGAATGAAGTTGTTGAAATTTGATTATGAAAACATCGGTTAAGAAACATCTTTCTCAACAATGAAGCCAAGGAGACCAGCTGCTGCCAGCTGCTCTCTTTGCCTTCACCCACACATACTGTCAGCTGCATAAATTTGATGTTACATTTGGCAAAAGTGGCGACCTTTTCTTAATTTAAATGACCTTTACTCTGTACACCTCTATTAAAATCTGGCAATCACAGAGAGAGGTACTCATGCATGGGTAAAACATGGGTCTGTAGCGCACGCACAGACACACTTTGGCCCTGAAATAGAAATCGTTTTAAAGACAATTTCTGTGCAGGCCTGCCATTTCAGTAAAATTTTACATAACACCATAAGCTTCTTAAAACATGATTATATTCTAGAATAGAATGCATTGATGTGATACATTCCAGAATGTCGGTCACATACCGCTGATAAACATAATGAAATCAATAAAGGCACAGAATGAAACGAATGCCACATAACATGCTAATATATAAACTTTAGCACAACAGTAGTATTTAGAATGGTGGTCTCTGGGTGACAATCAGTTGGCTGGGACTTAAAAGGAGTTTCACTGTATTATCACTGTATTTTGACTGTATTGTTCTTGTACTTTGTGTGTGTGCGCGCATCCTGCTGTCGTCACTGGTAGATTTAAGGGTCCGTCTGCATAAAGCTGAAAGAAAACGTGTCCTAAATACAGGTAAAATGCTTAGCTAGGAATTGTACCACAGAATGTATTCACACTCGGAAGTGTCGAGCAGTAGCTTGTTTGGGGTTGAACGTCAGCACCATAGAGGCCAAGGTAGTGTACAAGAAGAACACTTATGATGATAGCTGATCTAGGACAGAGCAACTGTTCTTTCCTAAATGAACCTGCATTCATAAACATGTATGTGTAATTAATATACATGTATATATCACAAATGTAAAAAAATAAAAATGTTAGATATTTTACATTAAAGTGTGTGACGGGAGAATAACAACGCTCACGTGGTTTACTGGTACTGTGAGGTTCTGCGGGAATGGGGGATGTCCATAGTCTAAATCAAAAGACAAAGGAATCCAGGCAGCCGTCAGTTAAACAAAGGGGTAATCATTAATCTAGCCTGTAGTCCATAATCAAACTGTTCACAGCTCGCCATAAGTCCATAACACTCACATACGACAACAATTGCCCCTTCTTCTCCACTGACTAGTGACTTCACCTCATACTAGGAATTGTTAATTGTACACACCTGTGGTTCTCCAGGTCGGGAGTATCTGGGAGTTTTAGTACCTTGCATTTGCCTTCCTAATGGCCTCTTTGGAAGTAAGAGTTCACACTGGTCCTGGGCTCTTCCTGGAGGCCATTGGTGGAGTCGCTGCTCCACATAGGGTAAAGGTTTCGACCAGCCTTATAGATATGTTATAAGTATGTTTTTGACAGACTATAGAGAGCAATGACGGTTGAAAAAAAGGGTTTGATTTTGGTCCATTGTGTGCCGTAAACAAGGGATTATTTTGTGCCAAAGGATCAGTGTGAGGAGTTATTTTCAGGTAAGAAGCCAAGAAGAGAGCTAAGGGCTTATCAAAAATTCAGTGCTTTAACTTTTCAGAGAGGTCATATTGCACTTTAGTTGTCTTTGAGAAAAGTGAGGACAGCCAGCGAGCGGAGACAATCTGTCCTCTGAGACGGTCAGGATAAAGGACCCTTTACTCCAAGAACCAGACTTGTCCTTGACACAGACACAGGCACACACTCAAAAGGCCTGTCTGTCGCTGCCAAGTTTCATTCAGAGAAGCTATGCCACAGGACAGAAAAAGCCTTATAAGCAGAACCAGGCACACACACACACACACACAAATGTTATTTATTCACATAATGCCACATTGGGGCTTTTTGAATCGTCAAGTGGGTAGTTTTGAAGATGTGCAATTAGTATTTTAAAACCTGGTTTGGGCATGTACATAGATACCTAGATAGATACCTAATATAGCACAATTAGTGTTTTGTGTCTATTTAGCATTCCTCATTTAACAGGAATTGCTTTTCGCAGAACTTTCAACAATGCCATATTGTTTGGATGCACATCTGAGAAACACAACTGTACTAAGCTCCCGTGCACAAATGCGCTCACATGCGCCTATTGTTGTGTGAGTGGATGTAGGGAGCCATCTTTGCATCATAACAATATACTCAATACACGCTTCTCCTGCAAGAACATTATAACAAGGGGGCCTGTTTATTATTCTTGTAGTTCATAATTCATGTAGTCCATTCTGTGCTCATAAATTCCCTCGCATTTTGTTCTCTCTGTCCCTCTCTCCGTTTCCTCCACATAAATGTCCATTTTAAGGGATCCTACAGGACTTGTTAAGATGGTAAGATGGCCATTATGTGGGCTCATTTACAACAGAGGCTCCCGCACACACACACACACATACACACACACACACACACACACACACACACACACACACACACACACACACACACACACAC
>JAOEHI010029915.1:6790-24853 GCA_025447815.1 Percopsis transmontana | reverse complement strand
TCTTTGTCTGGCCCCTCACCTGAGACCACTTTGCCATGGGAGACCCTACCTGGAGCCCAAGGCTCCAGACAACACAGGTCTCAGGTTCATAGGAACACACAAACCTCTCCACCACGATAAGGTGATGGTTCCCCGGAGAAGAGTGGGAGATACAGTATGACCTAAAATCAATGTGTCAATATGATGTCTTTTTTCAGATATATTGGCCAGATCCATGTAATGGTATCTGACAAAATGTGATAGCAAATTTCTAAATTTCTCTCACAGGGGCACCCTAGGCACCGTTAGGACAGGCTAATGTGAAGGTGTGCTTATCCCGTGTGTTCAGGTCTGTTGTTTAAACCAAGCTAGAGTATGTGCAGGAACTTTTATCACATTAAGTTTTTAACGTTTTAGACAAATTTACTTTTCGTCTAAAACGTCTGTTGTGTAATTATTTGATAAACGATGGATATTTCTTATTTACACAAACACCACTTATTGCCCACCCTTAATAGAGATGTGATGGATATTTAGTGTTTTGAGAGAGGATAGTGCTTATTCGCTGATGTTTTTACTTGAGAGTAATGTCTTTGAACCAGTGCTTGACATTGCTTTTACCACCTTCACAATTTTCTTTGCAGCAAAGAGAAATGGGCTATCAAATTTTCACTAAATCATAATGTTCAGTAGAAGACTCACAAAGAGCAGGCTCCCCGCTCATTAATAAAAAAAGAATGGACCATAGTAGTCTGCGCTTCAGAAAAATGGTCTCTTGAATTTCAACAGTGGTTAGTGATCTGTCACACTCCAATTGCGTATCTTTCTTATTCTTGATGATTCAACGCGCTTTTCCTGTCCCAAATCTGATTTATTATGCTTGCGTGTTCTGCTTCCTTGTGTACTCAAAACAGCGTTTACCTTGTCTGTTATAAATATTAAACTAGCACTCCAAAAACTTTCTATTTATCTTTACTTTCATTTGTTCCTTGTTTAATTATTTTGCAAATTTAATAAAGAGTTTAATAAAAAGTTTTTATTAATCTTTTAAATGTCTTTTAAATGTCAAACAATGATATTTTTTCCTCGATGCTCATGCCCTCCTATTATCAGAGTCCCAAGTTTCTCCTCTGTACATCTGAAGAGCTGTGTTATGTGGAATCTGTGCGTTTAGTGCAAATATAAAGACGTATTATGAGACGTTTTTCTCTCCCATGACTCTTTCACAGCCACCTGTGATGTTTTAATGGCCCTGCGTGGCGCTTCTCACCTGTTTAATAGGAGAGAGAGACAAGGGGGCCTGTCTTTGACGTGTGCCAGAGGTGCCACTCTGTATAAGCCCCAGGATTTCAAAAGCCTCCCTGCATCAAGGAGGTTGACAGCCTTGGGAATAGCTCGCTCGCTCACAGTCCAATAATCACTCTTTCCTTCTCTCTTCATCTCATTTAAGTCTGTGGCAGTGCAGACATCCACCGCAGGATCCCAGCGAAGTGGCTCATCTCAGCGTGTGTTTAGGGTTTCTCCACTTTGATTTGGTCCTCTCTAAAGTCTTTTAGAGCTGCCTCCACCTGCCCTCTGCTTGCTTATTTTTCTCTCCGTGTTCCTCCCTGTGTAGCGGAGCGAGGGGTGCCTGTGAACACTCTTCACACAACGACCAATTTGCTTGGTAGATGGTTTATTTGCCACTCAGCTCAAATGAGGATTCAGGCACTTTCATATGTCCTCATATGTCTCATTCCCACCTTCCATCCTTGTTTTCTCTTCCACCTCAACCCCAGCCCCACTGCTTGTCGTTGTGGTGCCTGGCCTCTGTGACTGACTGACGGAGACTGGGCAGGGTCTGGCTGTCATACGAGATGGCACAGACTCACGGCCAGGTAAAGGCTGCCACCTGAGGGGGAGCGGGTTCTGACACCTCCTATTAACCTTCAGGACGTGTTCAGCCTCCATTCCACCCCCACCCATTTTTTTATTTTGTATTGCCCCATGCCTGTCTCTGCCTGCCTTCTTCTTCTGTCTGTCATTTCCCAGGCAGAAGGAAACCAGCTTTCCCTAAATATCAGAGAGAGCTGATAAAAAAAAACACCCAGTGTGTCCCCCCTGGCCAACCTGGGGACCACTATAATTTGCCACAGATTCCCGCCTCACTTTTATTTACTATCTGTCTCCATTTCCCAAGTTCAGCACCTGTCTGGTTTCCACCTAAGCCACCATCTGTCTCAGTGAATATAGGACTTTCTCTTCCTCAGTCTGTCAATCCCACTACTCTCTTGCCCCTCTGTATTGCTGTCTCTCTCACTCTCATTCATTCTAGTTCATATACTATAGCTGGTTCGTATTCAGATGACGAACCATGTACAGAATGTCAGGAAATGCATATGGTCTGTCTAAGTGCTTGAATTGCACTGCAGTGCACGAGCCAAATTAAGTAAATGAATGAAATTCTGCAGGGTTCTGCTGTCAATCACATAATAGCACATAATGAAACCTAAGTGAAGCAAGATTAAATGTGATGTAAGCATTTAGATTAACACATGCCCTTTTTTACCTTGACATTCATTATATCGTTTAGACAGCTGATGATGTTATACAGAGTAAGTATGACATGTTAATCTGCAAAAACACAATAACATGAATTATTTGTCTCTCCTTCTCTCTTCTTGTCTATTCCCTCTCTCTATCTGTCACGGACGCCTTCTGGCCTGCAGGAATTCTCTTTGCTGCGATTGGACGACGTGGCAGACCAGCGGGTCAACATAGTTGGTTTTTCCGTCTTCAACAAAACCCATCCCTTTTTCCAGGACTTCCTGCTTAGCCTCAACCGTTCCTGGCAGGAAAACTGTGACCACGCCCCTTTCGCCGGCACACCGGTTAGTAAACACGCAATAAGAATACACAAGTTTTTATGGTCCCAATCCAATCAGGAAACCTGGACAAGTTGTCAAGAATTTGACAACTTGCTAGACCATAATTGTGTGTATGTGTTTGACTTGAAATTAAGCCCTTTTAAAAGCCCTACCCTAGATAGTTTTGGAATAAACAAACATGGCATTTCGCCGGTTGACCATAATTGCACGTTTTGCTGAAGACGGCTCATTAGCAATGTTTGTCATCCCTCTTACATTTATATTGACATTGCTCTTGTTAAATGTACTTTTGAGGCAAAGCAGCAATTAAATGTTATGCCATTGCCCACTATCCTTTCTAAAACTAATAGAGAAAAATATTGTGCTCCAAGGATTTAGACAGGTGCTGATTTCAAACAGCCTCAAAAATAATGGTCCTGGTCAATAGAGAGCACTACAAGAGAGCGCTCTTTGTTAAAGTCCACCACACATTGGTCACACATAAATCTATCTTTCGCTCTGTTCTAGTCAGCTTATGTTCTTTGGAGCTATTAGTTAGTTATTTACCAGTCACCAGCAACAATTACGTGTGTAGCACAGTGGTATTTAACAGACTGGCTCTGTGTGTGTGAAATTATATTTTTAATGCTGTGTTTGAACTATTCCTAACCTTTTCCACCACCCAGCTTTTGTGAAGCAGGGTGGAGGGTATAGTTTTAAGCACGTTTATTTCATTTGTTTTCTCGACTACAAAAAGAGTGAGGACTCATTCATTAATTGGCTTTATTGATTTTTTTGGTTTTCTCATTAAGCCCTCAAGAAAATTAGAATTTGTGATAAATCAATGTTTTTTAGCAAGCAGCTATTGCTTTTTGTCCTACTTAATGTCAATTGTCTCAAATGAATCACACGTTGAGAGGAAATAGCCATGTGGCACTTACATTGCAAAGGATCTCATTATATCCATCATACAAGAGAAGAGGATAAAAACAGAATATCAAGAATATGATAAGAGGTTAAAGGGACACTACTCAATTTTTTTTGAAAACCAGCATTAAAGAGACGTACAGTTGTTGTTATGGTCTCCTGTTCCTAAGGTGTGCCTTTGGCATAATTTCTCTTCTCTTCACACCAAAATAAATAATCTAAATTATATTGTTCTCCCTACGTTTGGGTGTGCACCACATTGCCTTTAATGTGCAATTCATCCCCATGTTGTTGTTCTTCAACAATATGTACTGTGCATTACAATCACTCTAAGCCCCTGTTCTAACATCTGAAATGGATCATGGCCATTCCAACGCTCTCTGGCTCCCTCACAAAGATACACAACCGTCTCCTCTGGCTGATAACGGCAGGCATCATGCATTTTAATCACATTTGCATAGCGCACTGCAGCAGCGGCGTGGATGAGGCTGTTTGGACTGAGGAGATGAGGGGGAATAGCTGCTCTCCTACGGTTTTCTGGCCTGCACTGAGGGAGCCGGGCAGTAATTGGAATGGTCAGGGTTTGCCAGCTCCACTGGGGGCAGGAGTAGGAAGGACAGAGAGCAGAGGGAGGGAGTGTTTTCAACGCCGTCAGCAGATCAGAGTCTCTCTAATGGAATAACCCACCACTCTAGGGATGGGTTAAAACCTCGATGACCATAACACTCACTTGCAATTGTTTTTTATTTTGTGTGGGTACATGCACAACCGTGTGTGTGTGTGTGTGTGTGTGTGTGTGTGCATATGCACTCACCGCTCTTCCATCTGCAGCTTTCCTCAGCGTTGCTGTTTGATGCGGTACATGCAGTGGTGGCAGCAGTCCAAGAGTTGAACCGCAGCCAGAACGTCGGCGCCACACAGCTCTCCTGCAAGTCCTCCAAGATCTGGGAGCATGGCACAAGCCTCATGAATTACCTGAGGATGGTAAGAATGTCTCTGCTGGACAGGAGGACAATAGCTCAACTTAGGCTTGCGTTAGCTTTTTTGTTTCCCCTTGGTTTCTTCCTTAGCTATTTATCCAATTTTACAGAAGAAAGCATTTAGGTAATGTTAGACAACAGGGGCCCTATTTTAACCATCTAAGCACACGGTCTAAAGCGCATGGCGCATTTAGGGCATGTCCAAATCCACTTTTGCTAGTTTAATGGCGGAAAAAATTGTTGCAGCGCCAGGCACATGGTTCCAAAGGGCTGTACTTATTCTCTTAATTATTCATGGATGTGTTTTGGGCGTAACATGCAATAAACCAGTCATTGTCAGATTGCTATTATAACAGCGTATTTGCCAAAGTAGTAAGAAAGAACGCTTCCTCTGCAGAGGAAATGGATTATCACCATCTATGGCAACAGCAGGATTCCAGCAGGATAAAATATCTTGATGTACACAATATTAAACTTTCACATTGTAATGTTTTAATTGGTAATATTTTGAAACCATTGACTTCAGACCAGGTGTTTGTTGGTCAATTGCTTTCCGCTGCATCAAGTTGGCAATGTGCCTTACCACACCTCATTTTAAGACCAACATACCCACGGGCGCTCAGATGGGTGCAAGACAAGTGCATTTGCTATTTAAATAACTTGGGTGCTGGACAGAAAATGGCTGTAAGTAGCAAAGACACTTGAGGGGTGCTTGGCACCGCTTTGCGCCGGGTGTAAGATGGGGCCCCAGAGCAGCTAATAGAACCATTCATTACTGTGTCAGTGGATTGTTTCACAATATGCTGCTAACAAGCTATTTCAGTGGCTATTGAGTTTCTATGCTCTCATCATCTTTGTCAAAAATATCCACAGTATCCACAAGGTCAGCGTATCTCATCTCTTTAGATTATATCCAGAAAGAAAATAGAATTAAAGCTTTTGACAAGCTGTCATTGAGTTAAATGCTTTTTACCATTAGTGAGGAATAGCTGCACACCAGTAGCCCATCAAAATACTACAGTCTGACATGTTGCCAATATATGATTTTTATTTTATTGTTAAAAAGTATATGAGTAATGTTTTTTTTTTTTTTTTTTTTTTTTAATCTGATAATATATGCTTATTCATCTTGTCATGTCCAATTTGTCATAGTTAGTGAGGTGATTTCTGAGGCAGTGCTGTAGTAAGACCTTTTAACGCGTGTCTGCCTCTGTCTGTCTGTGTCGTATAGGTAGAATTGGAAGGTCTAACAGGCCACATCGAATTCAACAGCAAAGGCCAGCGGTCCAACTATGCCCTGAGGATAATGCAGAACAGCAAGGATGGCCTACGGCAGGTAAAGTTGCCTATATTTATATTATCTGCCTTTACTCTTCCGGTATACTTCACTAAGCCTGTGGGGCGATAGGAAGGCCTAGTGTATATTGAGGTCGTGCAAGGGTTAAATCCCCCACGTTTACATACCAATCCAAGTGTTGTTGAGGCAGATATTAAAGATCGACCTGCTCCAGGAGCACTGTGTAACTAGCTAACCCTAAAGCCTAACCATAGGATAAAATGAAAATCTTCCCCTTGGGGCATCAACATTTTTTTCGAATACGATAAAACTAGCACGAGGTGAGTTTAATTTAAAGTTTTCCATGGTTAGAGTGAGTAGAGTTACCTCATTGTGGTCTGTGATCCCTAAATTGAGTATATTTATGACAAGTTAAATTATTCAACATTTGAAGAATGCTAATGAGTATTTTAGGAGTATTACTAACAATCTTTTATTACAACTGGCCTTATCAGAGCTTCTGTATAGGAGATATTCCTACAAATCTGAATAGACTTGTTAACGTTTGCCCAAGTGATGACTCACCCTTAAGGTGGTGTGTTGAGATTGAGAATCAAATTTTATATCAAATATTAAAGGCGGCCAACTGTCATTTTGGACAGACATTTTCTCCTTTCGAGCTGAAAATTACAGTTATAGTTGGTTGTGCACTTTTTAACATGCCCTAACTTTATTGACCTTGAGTAGGAGGATAGGTCAGAGATGATTGGTTACAATTATGACACACCAAATCCAACTGGCTTGCTTGACAATGATTTTTCAGAGAGGACTTGACATCTTAAAATGAATCCAGGCCTTTTGGGTCCCTTCAGACAACAACTGGTAGGAGACCTTTGAAGGAACAGTTGGCTGAAGCATGAAACAGAGGTCATGATGTTTTTATTACTTTTTTGTATTGGACTAAATAATAGGAAATTATTTACCACTGACGTATTTTTCTTTGTAGACATAGAGCATGGCATACTGCACTGTCATAGTTAAATAGGTCCCTATGGTGATTCTGCAGGCTCCATTTGGCTCCATGTAGGACCACGTATGTTCACTAAACACAGTAAGTGCCTCCCACAGACACAGCTTGATCTTTAAAACTAGCTCCAGCCAGTGGAGGTGGCAGCACCGGCTCTGATGTGAGAACAGCTGGGGCTCTGCTACACTATAATCATAGATCATTAGCTGGCAGTAGACCAGAGGTTTTCGAAGCAGGCTATTGACTGGGAGGTCACTAGTTTGAAACCCAGAGCAGCTGGGAAAATGTTGGGGGACTATTCTTAGATTGCCCCTTATTGCTGCAGTGGAGCTGCTCACTGGCCAATAGTGGGAGAGTTTGGCAGTAGAGGGTAGTTTGAATCTAGGTTACTTCAACATTGGTACATGCCCAGTTTTCACCTTCCTACCCCTTTATGAATAAATCCTCCAGATAAAATGGGAAATGGGAGATCAACACATTATTAACCGTCTATAGCTTGATCTACCCCATAGACTGGACAACTGGCAAACCTTTCTAAAATCTTTCAAAATGATAAATTATACTGGTATCCACAATCAATATGGTGATTCATTTGATCTGACGGCACTAGAATGTTATATTAACACTTGAAACAACGGTATCTTGTAAGATAACAATAAAATAATATAGATTTAGATTAATATATTTGTGCACTAGTGTGGTGAATACAGCTTTATATTTGAAAATGGAAAGGTTATGGTTTATTAGTTGTATTGAAAGAGCATAACTCGAATACTATAGGTTATAAATAATGTCAAATTTCTCATTATACTCAAATGGGCAGTTTCTGTGACAGGGTTTAAATTAAACTAGGTCCAGGCCTAGAATAGCCTGATAAATGAGTGTTTGCACACAGCACAGTCTTTAAAAATGGAACCCGTCGCAAAAAGAATATAATAAGGTAGAATAGGAGTAAAATGGGAGTAAAATGGACAAAAGAACATAAAATAAGAACAAATAAAATAACAGTGAGCATTGTGTCAAGACAGGTAATCTCAATCAATCAAATAAAAAGTGCCTGGAAATCAATGTATTAATTTATTAATGGTGGCACTGGCACTACCCCAACTTCAGGTGATGCGCTTCTTTACCCCAGATTTCCACGCGGCTAAGTTTTGTTCCGGCTGAGATGCGGTGGTCGGAGCTGATCGCTTCCACTCTAGTCAATGCTTGTGATTCCACCAAATGCGCTTCGGCGCGTTTCAGAAGCGTCCCAGAAGTGACTGTCCGCTCTGCTCCGCTTAAAACACACGCCTATTCTATTTTTTACGGAAGCCGCTTCTGGGACGCTTCAGAAAGCAGTTCAAACTGCCAATCTGATTGGCAGTTCAAACGGCCAATCAGGTTTCCTCGTGAACATTTTGTTTAGTTTGTTGCTTCAATAAATAAAAACATGTCAGCCACCACTACATTGATACCTTTGTTGTTATTCTTCCCCGGTTTGTGTAACTCATTGATTAATTTCACCATCACTGACACCTAGTGGTCATAAAGTATATTGAACTGGAACTACTGAATGCAACACAAGACGCTCCGCTTCTGAAACGCTGCCGGTGGGGGATGAAGCCGCGCCGAGGACGGAACAAAACGCGGCGCAGAAGCGACGTCGCAGATCCGCGCCCGGTGGAATTCCGGCGTTAGCCTAGCAGTCCAACAGCGTTTGACTCTCAGCCGAAAGTTAACGTTCGATTCCCAATATGGGTCTGCCAGTAAATGTCACTGAGTGAGATGGCTACCTTATTGTTTTAATTGTACTTTGGTCGTACCATCCAACCCTTAACAGAACGCTGAGATTAAACAACATTAGCTTTTCTTTAAAGATCCATTGAATTCTTCAGATTGAATTTGTGGATGAAGACAAACTTTACTGAACAATAGCTCAATGTCTATAATAAATAGTGTTTTCAACGAAACTCTAGTCTGCCTGTGGCTTTTCTTTAATCACTAATAACTAATTTTTCAATTTCAGTAAGAGCATATGCAATAATAGTTTGGACAATTAAACCCATGTCTCTTTGTTGACATACAACCTTAATCTTTTTTTATTCCATTACTGAGAAAGCCAATTTGAATTAATCTGGTTTAAAGGTACATTATGTAGGATTTATGGGGATCTATTAGCAGAAATGGAATATAGTATTCATAATTATGTTTTGATTAGTGTATAATCCCCCGTAACAATGAATCGTTGTGTTCTCGTAAGCTTAGAATGAGCTACATAGGGAGCAGTACCTCTTCCACGGGGCCCGCCATGTTTCTACAGTAGCCCAGAACGGACAAACCAAACTGTCTCTAGAGAGTGACATTCACGTTTTTACATTTAAGTGGCAGCTTCGGGTACTGTAGGTTCTAATACACGCTTGGAAAGGGAGGGGTGAGGTAGGGGTATTCAGTTGATTGAAATCTGCAACCCCACCTCTAGATGCCACTAAATCCTACATACTGAACATTTAAATGGCCAGTTTAGTATAGACTATTGTATACTGTAGAATTAAGATGAATTCCTGTCTGGCCCTTGATGTTATAATTATTATTGAACTCATTCTCTTGCTTGTTTTTGTTATTCTACCATTTCAAAATTATATTCTGCTGCCTGCATGGAATGTGTTAAAATAATCCACATTTACCAAAGATTGCTGTTGATGACCTTACTCACACCAAACTGTAAATCAAATCAAAACATAATCCATTAAAACTTGAAGCTGGTCAAAAGAACAGGCTGAAGTAGAGAATGGCTATTCCCGTCCAATTTGTCCCCCCCAATAATTGATGACTGTGATTATGCATAAATCGTTGTGACTGTTGCGTATATTTCTCTCCTGCTCAGTATTTCAAAGCCCGGCCAGCCCGCTTACCAAATCTATTCCACCCACCTTATATGAATTAAACCGATCTCTCTTGAGCTCCATGTCATGATTTACTCTTTACTGTACTCATCTTGTCACCTCTTCTGAATCTTTGGTTGATGCGGAAAAACAAACATTGCTGAGCCCACAAAGTAGCGACCTTTGGGTGGAATACTTTTAAATTGTTGTTCTTATTATTTTCATCACTGGTGAGCTCAACCACGATGAGATGAATTGTAAATAGTAATTGCTATTATTCATATTATGATTTCTGTCAGGCAAAAGTTAGTTAAAAATGCTCACTCGTTCCTCGTCCATCTACAATGTTATTTCTGTGAAAGAATGAACATTTAATCCACAATAACCTGCTTAAATTGAGGATAAACATTTCTAAAGACATGTTGGGAAACATTTGTAAAGACATGGGGAAAAATGTGTGCACGTGCTAAACACTGCACAATACTGATAAGGGATCAGGATTGTGCTGCATGTGTTGTGTTGTGCTGTCCAGCTGGCTAGATGGCCCGTGGGTTGACCATGTTGACCTGCTCATAAACGAGGAGGCTCCATTTTGTATTATTATTGTTCGACTAATGCGCATGCACACACGCATGCACGCTCTACTAAATACCCTCCTTCATTTCACATTTCCCTCCTACATTATGTCCTGCTTTACTCATCTCCATCCCCGCTTACAAACCATACAATTGAGGGATTACAACAGAACATCCCCTGGCAGTTCCCTTAGTTACGCCTGCCTTGTTTTATTGTGATGGAAGGGTAGGCTCTGAATACCAAAAGAATGCTTTGGACATAACTGTTCTCTGGCTGTACACAGCATACCTGTTTTCTTCCTTTTAAATGTCACGACTTGTGTTTACCCTAATTCCGGAGGCTTAATGTAAAGTGATGCATGTAAACCCCAGAGCCTATGCTCTTTGTTGAATTGGATTATATCAAAAAGTATATGCTATGGCAATTTCTGCCCATCTCTCTGTCTGACAGTCACAGTATACAGTAGGGTGCCGTGACTACCGTCATCATTGATGGT
The DNA here is from genome assembly GCA_025447815.1 of Percopsis transmontana. Classification (NCBI taxonomy): domain Eukaryota; kingdom Metazoa; phylum Chordata; class Actinopteri; order Percopsiformes; family Percopsidae; genus Percopsis; species Percopsis transmontana. Next base: position 13,882 of record JAOEHI010029915.1, on the reverse strand, counting down.
CATGTACCCATCATCAACCACTGAGCTGTACGAGTGCTCATTCACAGCATTAGATGGAGCGGGCGGGCTGCCATGTTTCAGTGTTGAGCCCAGACCAAGTTAAGCACATTGTTATAGTTTTGAAATGGCAGAGTGGAATGATTGAGTTTCACACCTCTGCTTGACCTTTTCAATCAGACAGATCTCGGCGGAGAATGTGACAAAAATCCAGTCTTTTTGTAATGAAATCCCCTGCATGGAATCCCCTGCTTCAGCAAGCTGACAACCACAGTACTTTGTCATTGAACAAGCCCAGTGCACGCCTAGTTTCAACTGTTTGCCAGCGCCAGGCAGCGGCTCGTCTGCCTTATATTAACCTCGTCCATGTCTCCCTGTGTGTCTCTTTCCGCTGGCACTGGGCCCGTCCAGCAGGGGGATAATACTACCAGGCCTAATGTGACCATTTCAACCGGAAGTTTCCGGACGCAGGGCTGCCAGTGATATTAATGGGGGAAGACGAGGTGTAAACCGAGGCGAGGATAGTATGCTTTCTCTGTTGACTAACACCTCCCACGTGCTGTTGGGATGCGGCTTTTTCCAGCCTGGGCAAACGATTTAGGTGCCAGTGCCATGGCAGAGAAGGCTAAGGTGGCTTAGCCTACACACATACACAGTATAAGCAGACATTGTGAAAACCTACACATCACAAGATGATACGTCAGGCATTTTGTTTTGTAAATAATATATATACAGTAGTAGCTCAATTGCCTGCAACACCCACACTATCTCCAAATTATGAATATACAATAAAGAGAGGTCTCTCAGAATGTGACCTGAAATGAATCGAGCTGTGGAACGTTCTCTGAAGATAGAGTGCAAAGTATCTATTCCTCCATATCTTTCTCCATCCAACCCAAACCCCACAACCACATTGGTTGTCTTGATTCTCCATTTGGAGCATTTTATGTGTAACTTTATTAACCCTTTCTTTGGTGTTATTGTTCTATTCTAATTCTATACTTGTTGAATTCGTTACTGACACATTTGATTCGGCATTCACCTTGGTACCTCTGCCACTGACCCCTCAACCTCATAACACTCCCATTAGTCCTCAATGGTGATTCTTTAAATCGTCTATCCTGCTCTGTTAGGTCCAGCTCTTGAGCTGGTCTTAAGCTCTTTGCTGGTATTTAGGCTGCTAGCAATTATTTTGAGGATTGAATGGTATGACCCAAACAAAGAACACACCATATGGGAAGCAACTAACACATGAAATTGTTGACCAGTTGTGGTCTATGGTGTATTGAGAGGGTGTACGGAAAAAAGGACGTATGGGAATTAAAGTAGATGCCGTTTTTGTTTATGTTAAATAATTATTTGTTGCTGTTGTTAAGTATTGAATCTACATTAACTGCTCATGTGTTGTCAGTATAATACACATGCTTGTGCAGGCTTGTGTATAAAACACAAGCCTGGGTTCCCACCTTTCTCTAAAGGTGTGAACCATAAAAGAGCCACCTTTATTAACACAGCCTAGTAAAGCCAACTTTCCTTTTTTCTCAGTGGAATGACTAATCATATTATTTTAAGGGAATTGGCTGTAAGCCTCTATAGCCTTTTGTTCTGTCCATTCATGAGCCAGTGTAATGAGCTAGATAAAGGAGCCTAATAAGAGCTATCACGCTCTGTGTACGCATGCATGAATGTGAGCGTGTCTGGGAGGGTATACTCCAGATGGTGTTTTCACCAGGGCTAAGCTTTAAAACACTGTTATTGTGGTTGGATAAAAACGCTAAATGTAACTCAAGCCCTTCCTTTGAACATATGTCTGGCGTTCTCCGTTCCCACCGTAGTACACAGACATAAAAAGTCGTTGCCTAACTCAAGAATACACAACTACCAATATTGTTTCACTAATGTAAGATATAGGAGTGACTGTCCCCTATGTGTGATGTTTTGGCTTTGGCCTAGCAGCTGTGGAACTGTGGAATTGATTTGTTTGGCGTTCTTACTGAATTCTGTGTGTGTGTGTGTCCGCCAGCCAATATTTGGGGGAATCACACTTCCACAATAAGGCTACACATGCCAGGGTTTCCCATACATTGATTTATTTGTGGCGGGCCACCACAATATAAAATAAAAAATCACTGTGTGTAATAGCGGAGTAGGAGCGGGGAACTGGGAACTGAGCTCACAGCTCACAGTTCCCAGATTTTGGCGCTAATCCCTCCTTCCAAAAATGTACTCAGCCAATGAGAGAGCAGAAACTAGGTCACATGCTCTCAATCTCCCATGTTGAACACAAGTAGCGTGGCAAACAAATCTAAATTAAATTAAGTAAACAAAGAGGTTTCGCAACCTCTTTGTTTTGGATTTGACCCTGTACAACTACAATTAATGTTGCTAAAAATATAAATTAAAAAAAAGTGTGTAAAATTCACTCGGGTTCCCTGTTGAGTTTGTCTAAGTAGCAATGATCAGCCTAAATAGCTTGTTCCTAGATTTATCAAACGTATTTGCTTTTCAGCAGACAGCCAATGATAGCTGTATTACAAACATTAGAAAGTGAGATTTCTCCCGTTTGTTTTATACTAATTTATGATGGTAGACAGTTGTACACAATCTGAAACAAATTTGGGTGACAATGATTTCCTGGCAAATAAATTGTTTACTAGAGCACAAAATTATTTACAAGAGCACAAGTTCTTTATAGATCTAGCCTGTTCATTTTGCTCTCAAAGTGCACCAGATTGATGCATTTAACTTTAAAATTGACTAAAAAACCATTCCCCTGGAGCCCCATAGATTGTCCTGGGTACACCACACTGCCGCCCCCGTCAGCTACCACCACGAATAGAATCTACTTCTGCTTTATTTGACGACAATATAACCCTGACTATCAGGGGGGAATATAGACTTTGCGATGACAGGAAATGGCATGAAATTGACCATTGCTGTCAAACCACTTGGAGGTTGTGAAATCATTTTTCTAACCTGCACTTATTTTCTACATGTAACTTGTACGCGCTTTTTGTCCAATTACACTTGGGGGGAGGAAATATATAATATATCTCCCGGTACCTTAGTTGCCATCCTTGTTTTGTTTTGTGGGGATGTTGTAAACTGCAAACAGAAGTAAGGCATCTTACCCTAGTGTGTTAGCGTGTGTGTGTGTGTGTGTTTGTTTGTTTGTTAGGGTGTTTGTGGGCTTTGAGGGGATGGATGTGGATGTGTGTGCAACTGCTGCAAGCAAACGATGGGACTGGTTTGGGCATGATGCCAGTCCCCCGTTCCACGCAAAGCCCAACACTTTGTGTCCTGGACTAGCTCTGCTGGCGCACACACACACACACACACACACACACACACACACACACACACACACACACACACACACACACACACTGCACCACACTCTGCCATTCTGCAGCCCCGCACACACTCCCCCTGCCCTCACAGGTCCGTCCAGCACCTCCGCAGCCCCTTGGCCTCGGCGGGCCGCCCCTCATTGTGTACCTGCTGCTCATTGACAGCAGCACGGCTGTTAATTGGAGGAAGCTGTAAAATGAATAATTATTGCGGTTCGAGGCAGGCAAGCTGTTCACTGGTAATGCTCTAGGTATTATCTGCGTGTGTGCGTGTGTGCGTGTGTGTGTGTGTGTGTGTGTTTGTCTCTGCATGTGTGTTCACACGAAGGGGGTCATTTGTGTGTGAGAGAGTGCGCGCACATCTAGCGTATAGGAACGCTGTGTGTCTCAGAGTACTGCAGGGGGTAGCAGGGATTAAAACAGTCTTTGGCCTTTTACTGAGGAGATGGCTATCACTAATTAAGTTTTGTAATGGAGGCACTTAATCAAGACATTAGAACAGAAAGGGGCTATAAGGCAGAGGCAGAGGGAGCCGGAGATATTCAAGGAATCACAGCGACTTGAGCGACACAGCGAATTGAAAAGAACGAGTGGGTTATGGTGGTTTGAAGAAGAGGTTGAGTACAAAACTACACTTGCAGTACAGTACAGACTATGTTGCTATTATATTTAGAAGCCTTGTGCGACGGCATGGCCAGGAATGATATGCAGCATATCATTTTCCCTCATAATACTGTGTAACATTTCATGACCCATCTTATTTGGCAGGTAGTATTTTTTTCTGTGTATGTTCTGGGGCTTTCATTGATATTTATCTTTGTTTTTGTACGCAGATACTGTACTTTTCAACTTGGAATACCTACTGTGTACTTTCTGGATAAAATTGTATTTACAGGAGATACAGTATCTGGCCTCCCCTCAGGATCAATAGATCTGCAGGATTCGCCGATTTGTCTATTCTAATTGATCACAATTGATAAGCTGCAATGCTCAGTCAATTATGGATTACTCCTGAATTCCCACATTCCCACATTCAAACCTTTCTGAAGGTACCTTTCAAAAGGTATTTGTTGTAAAGAGTACAGTACATGGCTTTTAGCCCTAAAAGCCATGTACTGTACTCTAACTGAGTGGCCCTGATTTAGCCTTGGGACCAAGTTCAAAGAACCATAAAGGAAGTGTGGGCTTTTTTGTAACCAAAAACTCTAGTTCCGATTGCCTTCATCTTATAGCCCTGCTCCACTGCTCTAAAGTCGTTGTTTATAAATTGTAATCCCATCTACTTTAGTGGAAAATGTGTTTCTATCACAGTCTCCCCCCTAGGTACTGTGAATGCACAACAACCCAACAGCTAGAGGCAGATTAAGTTTGTGAACTAGAAAGTCTCCAAACTCATTCATTTTTGTCGGAGGTGATATATTTTGCAGCAGAACCTTCACCTCGAATAGTGAAAGCTGTGGGTGTCTGTATATACTGTACAGCTAAAGGCTGATTTACTTATTTTTCCACATACAGTCTAGTCAAGGGTGTCCGTTTGCCATTTGGATTCTGTCCTAGTGACTGAATTTGTGAAATCAGCTTGTGAAATGTTACTGCTGGTAACTGTACATTGGCTCTTCATGGCACAAGACAATGGAGACAATTTCAGTCCAAATTTGTTTTAAACTACTTGCATATTAAACTGTACCTGGAAACAACAAGATTGTAGGAGTGTGGTCTGTTTTTTACCTTAGTTTTACTCCTTTCGTAAAGGGACACTCCTCAATTTGCATAGGAACTCCGCTTCTGGTTTAGGTCAACATTACAAAATGTTTTTTTGGTTTGGTGCACGCCCCCTGTGTGAGTGCTGACCTTTCCTCTTTACTCTTCCCCCTTCTCATCGGCTCACACCGTTCTCTACCCCTCCTCCTACAGCCAGCCACATTTGTGAGCTTCAGCAGTGCACTGGGGCTCGACCAGCCTTAAAAAGTTGTCATAGAGACCCATGCTATTTAATTCCGAACAATTCTCCATACAGTACCACTTGAACATTTAAACTAGTATCGCACCATCCCAATCCTTTAATTTACCTGTACCAGGTTGTCCTTGTGTTTGTCCTTGTGACAGGCTAGATAAAGTTACGGAATAGAGGTGGAGAGGGAGGAAAAGAGCTTTTTTCTCTGCTTATCTCCCTAACTACCGTATATCTGAGGGAACACAGAGTGCCTTGACACACACACACACACACAAACACACACACAAACCTAAAATACACTTTTATACCAAAGCACGCACTGAATCGGCAATGGTCCGTACTTCAATTTACATACAATGACTTAAACTTTGTTATTTACACAACAGTTCCTCCAGTTAAAGGTTGAATGTGCTCGCTCACTTTCCCTCTCTTTTTTTTTTATTGGATTTATTTATTTCCTGTCAGAGCCGCTCCTGCATTTTATTATGGCAATCTGCCGTTTTCCTCCCCTCGCCTATTTATCACCCGCTCCTTCGCTCTCGGAGCACTATGGCTGCGAGCAGCCCCACAGTAATGCACATGCACTCAATTCAATCTCTGTTTTCTGCGGCAGTGTGATGGAGGCAGGCCCGGGCGAGAGGCCGAGGGGGGTAGAGGGGAAAATGTACAGAGATGAGAGGTGTGTGTGTGTGTGTGTGTGTGTGTGTGTGTGTGTGAAGGCGGGGTAGGCACCACGCAGTAGGCTGACAGTTTAAAGGCTGTCCCCACCCTTCCCTCTTCTTTCCTTGAAGACCATTATCATAGGGGTGGCCTGCCGCGGCACGGCTCAGCTTGGCTCTTTTTCACCAGCCCCGTCTCCAGCAGAGATGAGCCCTTCTAGTGCCGGGCTGATCGACGCAGACGCTCTTCTACACAAGGCTTTAGGCCTGAGCCCGAGTCACTAAGTTGCTGGAGGGGCGAGCCGCTCATCTCTTTAGCGTGTTCACTTGAAACTCAACATTTGAATCCCTGAGTCTGTTCCTGCCTTAGTGTCTGTTGCTTTGCCTATGTGTTCTGGCTACATAATTGACCATTTATATTTATATATTTATATTTAAAGGCGTTCCAGGTGGGCCTTATATGCACGATGTTACAGCCTAATCACTGGACAGATTTTCAAATGAGCTTTATGAGATGTTCAACAACGTACTTGGGGTCACACAAAGTATTAAGTGTCTTTCTCATTGCATATTAAAGATCCTCAATAAATGTTTTTTGTCTTTGTTTTTGTCTACTCTCACTCACAGCAGTCTTGTTAAATGCTTGTCGAGTTTAGAAGTTTTGACTTTTGGGAACAAATTGTGTTTGTTTAAAACTTACTTCCGTCACTTATATGGTGTCATCTCAGCTAATTTCCTTCGAATATGCATGAATATGAATTCTCAATTTGTGAGTGTAATGCCTGTCTTCCCCTTTCTTATGTATAATTAGAATGTTTGTCTTAACTCGAATGGGCTTGATACAGTTTGTGTTATAAATGCCATGCCATTCTCTTTTCTCTAACATTCTCAGATTTGTTTAGTCTCTCAGAGACACAAAGCAGTCCCCTTTCCACTTTTGTTTTTCTCAGTTTGCACTTTGCGGGATGTAGATGGGGAATAGATCAAAAGCAGAATGGATGAGCTGTTTTGCAAGATCCCCCAGCCTTAACGGATTTCAAGGCTGACTGTGTGTGTGTGTGTGTGTGTGTGTGTGTGTGCACATGCAAATCCATGTGTGTGTGCCTGACTGCCCTGTGTTCCTGAAAATCTG
>JAOEHI010029904.1:0-24854 GCA_025447815.1 Percopsis transmontana | reverse complement strand
GGGCCAACATTTCTAAAGAATGCTTTCAGCACCTTGTTGAATCAATGCCACATAGAATTAAGGCAGTTCTGAAGGCGTAAGGGGTCAAACACAGTATTAGTATGGTGTTCCTAATAATCCTTTAGGTGAGTGTATATAAAGCAAGGGGAACACTTTACGGGGCAAAACCATTTGCTTTACTTCTGATTAACAATAAGCTACACTCAAATCACTGCTACTTGTAATTTCCCCAGTGATATCTTGCATGAAAACTAAATTCCAATTTCTTTTTCGGTCCTAGAATCTGTTCATGGGTTCTGACAAAGGTAAGGCCACTGAACAAACATAGCAATTTACTTATTTACTTCGATTAAGATTGTTAGCTTAATGATTGCTCCTATCCCCGATGTAGTCAAGGCCCCTAGTCCGGGATCTGCAGTATCAGAGAAAGTCCGCACGCGACTGGAGGAGCTGGATGACCTGGAGGAGGTATTGCTATTATGCATGCATCTGTCTTTCTTTTGCATTGGTTATTTATCTACTGTATATGTATCGGTATCTTTGTTGTCCTCTACAGACCCTAGCACTTTGGGGTTGAGGTTTGGGCTATTAATGTATTCAGTATTAATGATTTTGTGTGTGTGTGTGTGTGTGTGTGTGTGTGTGTGTGTGTGTGTGTGCGTGCATGCTTCCAGGGTTCCCAGCGAGAGCTTTTGAATCTCTCCCAGCAGGAGTACGCCAACCGCATTGAGGAGCTCAACCAGTCTCTGAAGGAGGCCTGGGCCTCAGACCAGAAGGTCAAGGCCCTCAAAATCGTCATCCAGGTAGTGAAAACCTAGGGAAGAACGGAACTGTGAACTGGACGCATGGACAGTTCTTACCAATTCAGCTCAGTAACCCTTTTACAAACCTCACCCATCATGAATGTCGGTGTTTATCAAAACCCTCTGTGTGTCAGTGCTCCAAGCTGCTGTCCGACACCTCGGTGATCCAGTTCTACCCCAGCAAGTTTGTCCTCATCACAGACATTCTCGACACTTTCGGTGCGTAAAGGCCTGTTTTCTTTCCATTCGGCTCCTATAGGAATGCACCGTAATGCAAAATAATATTTGTTCTTGTATTGTAATGTCTCCTGTTCCCAGGCCGGCTTGTCTATGACAGAATATGGACCATGTGTGTGGACCCCCATCCATTGCCTGGTAGAACCCTGTGTTTGGATCTCCTTTCGGAGCCCAGACATTATGAATTGTCAAATTTTAATAATCGTTTAATCAAAACCTACATTACAGGCTAAAATATCATCATAATTTTTCTTATTATTCACTGTATATGTATACTAGTATGTGATGGTATTAGCATTACAATCACAAGTAACACTAGTAAGATTTATTTTTCTCAACATAATCTAAGATTTTTATTGACCTTTATGACACTGTTGCAATTTTCTTGATAAATAAAGTAAATAAACAATAAAATATCATTGCTTTCTCATGACATCTGTTATTTCCACCCGTGTCAGACTCGTTCACAGCTGACGATGTCAGCGACACAGCCAAGGAGACTTGCCTCAACTGGTTCTTTAAAATCGCCTCCATCAGAGAGCTCATCCCCAGACTGTATCCTTCGTTATACCCACAAAACGACCACACATCCAGGTCACGTGGCTGGAAGGTTGACTCTTTAACCCTTTGTGCAGATATGTAGAGGCCGCCATCCTGAAGTGTAACCGCTTCCTGAATAAGTCGTAAGTTGTTTGGAATGGGATTAATTTTTATCCATTTTGTTCCGTATGGGTTAATGGAGTCATTCCTCTACCGCCTGGTTCCCATCCTCCCCCAGTGGCATTCAGGAGACCCTCCCCAGGCTGACAGCAATGATCAGAGGAATGGGAGACCCCCTTGTGGCTGTCTACGCCAGAGCTTACCTGTGCAGGGTAGTTCAGTTAGTACACTGTACCACATTGCACTCATCACAGCCATTTGCTTTCACAGTTCGCACCACCGACGCTGGTGCTTCTGTCTTTCCCAGGTGGGCATGGAGGTAGCCCCCCATCTGAAGGAGAGCCTGAACCGTAACTTCTTTGACCTGCTGGGCACCTTCCGTCAGATCCACGGAGACAGTGTTCAAAACCAGCTGGCCATCCAAAGAGTGGAGATACCTCAATACCTGACTCTCTACTCCCCCGCCATACACTGGATCCTGCAGTGTGTAGCCTACAGAGCGCCAGAGGTACGTAACCTCACGCCTGCTGGCATCTGGGGGGTGTTGGTGAGTGGGGACACCACCTGTCTTCCCGTGGACCGGTGGCTCTCATGTCTATGAGTATCTGCCCAAGTGTACTTGAACATGGCCGAGAATAACCAGTTATCATATCATTTCACATTATCCCGTAGATATGGGCAATTGAAAAGAGAATTTCCTACAGGATAAAATGTATTTGATATTCAATATATTCCTCCACAAAAAAGGCATGCATGAGTTAACGCCTCTCTATTCTCTATTCTTTTTCTTTTCCATTGCAGCCTCTTCTAACAGAAATGATGGAGAGATGCAAGAAACTGGGTAACAAGTACGTTTTTGCTCAGCTCAATGTGGGAATTGGATTTTGCGGACAATGTTTGAAATAAAACGCATAATCATCAGAGAATCGTCAGATCATATGCCACACAGGCGCGCCTATTTTGTGAACGATAGCCATATTGTTTCATTCCCCCAGTGCCCTGCTGTTGAATTCTGTCATGTGGGCATTTAGACCAGAGTTTGTGGCAACCAGAGCCACTGACTTTATAGGTATGATCAAAGAGTGTGACGAGGCCGGCTTTCCAAAGGTCAGTGAACCCAAACAGTAATTTTGACTTAGATATACAGTATAGAAGTATACAATGTGAATATAATGTGCTGTCCTCTACAGCACCTGTTGTATGGCTCTCTGGGTCGCAGTCTGTCCTGCGCTGACCCACCAGAGCCAGACAGATTGCCCATCCTCAATGAAGCATGGAAGGTCATCACTAAAATCCGCAGTCCACAGGTTAGGAAGATGCTACTGTAGGGTGCTAGGAACATGTACCGAGGTTAGGCTATCCATTTTGTGTCTGAATGAATTGTCCTTTGGGTATAATATTCACAGTTTGCAGGTAAAAATCAATATGTTCCATATTAATTTTAGTGTTTACATTTTTCTCTCTAAACCTCTGTCCAGTCACATTACAGTATATTCTAAAATCAGTCACATTTTAAAGTGGCTATTTGAGATTTTTTATTTTTCAGGATTACATCAACTGTGCTGAGATCTGGGTGGAATTTACCTGCCGAAACTTTACAGTGAGTTGTATTGACGGACATAAGCACGGCACACATACTGTAACTCGCACATTACACACATAATTCTCAAGAAGGTGTAAATGTGCTTTTGCTTTGCCTCTCTCTCCTAGAAACGTGAGGTCAACACTGTACTGGCTGACATCATCAAACACATGACACCTGATCGCGCTTTCGAAGACGCCTATCCCCAGGTACACAGTAATAATGCTTCTGTTTAAAGCTTGGCAAAATATGTATTGTGATAAGCCACGTGAATAATTTATAACAAATCATTAGGGAGGCTGTCCTTTAGCTTTAAAGGTCCCTTATTTTTGTTAAGTTTTTCCAGCTGTGATTGTGTTGTCGAAGGGGACCTGAACGAAATGGACTCATTTAGCCAATTTGGTGTAAGTCATGGTGTAAAACAAGCCAGTCAGATTCAGCCAAAGGCGTTTCTTTCTGAGTTGTAACCTCCCACTTCTAGTCAGATAGCCAATCAAGATAGTCTGCATGTAAAGTACTTAACCCTAACTTGGATAGAAGCTTCTGCTGAATGACCATAACATAACAACAACAGTGAAGAACATATCAGTCCTCTTTAGCTTTACAGAAATTGCATTGTGCAAAATAAAAAACACTCGGGCTGTGTCGTTGCCATAAACCCTTAGCTCAAATGTAACTCTTATCTTATACTGTGTGTTCAGTTGCAGTCGGTGATCAGGAAAACCCTCAACTACTTCCATGACTTCTCTGTCCTTTTCTCCATGGTGAGTGATGGCCACTTTCCAAAATGTCTCTCACTAAACTAACTAACTGACAAGTTTGAATGCCCAGGCAGACATGCATATGGGTATCTCAAATTAAGATTTGATAGTTAGTAAGAAATTGTTATTAACCCGAAGCCCGTGATGTACGTGAAGTATAAGAGAATAGATATTAAGAATAGTACTTCCTGTATCTACACAGGAGCGTTTCCTGCCATTTCTAGACATGTTCCAGAAAGACAGTGTGAGGGTGGAGGTATGCAGATCCATCATGGAGGTCTTCATCAAGTTAGTCCTCTGTATTCTTTATAACTGTCCAAATTATATAAATGAATCCCCCTGTAAACGGCATTCCCCTAATTAAATAAACATTCAGTGCAAAGTGGGACTTCTGTTACAATGGCTACATTTGTGCACCTGTGTCCAACCTAGACACCAGCTGGATCCCACCAGAGATCCCGTCATCCTCAACGCCCTGCTGCACGTCTGCAAGACCATGCACGACTCTTGCAAGTATGCAGTATCAGAGAGTGTGTGTGTGTGTGTGTGTTGTACATGAATCCTTATACCATTGTGTGTCTATCTAGGTATCTATGTGTGTGTGTGTGTGTGTGTGTGTGTGAATGCATGTGGGAATGCAGCATAGAGATAAACCTGCTGTATACAAGTACAGTAATGTGGAATATAACCTACTCTCATATAAATGCTCTTTATAAACTTACAGCGCTCTGACTCTTGAGGATGAGAAAAGATCTCTGGCTTTGCTGATCAATGGCTTCATACGCATGGTAAGGTCTCATAGTCCTTCTCTCTCATGTACTGATCCCAGCCTTTAACTGATCCCCACGGTTATTTGTTAGCTTGTTCAATACATCTACCTTTTTCCATTTGTTCCTGTCATATCATGTTTCCTCTCTGCGCCTCTCTGCTTGACTGCTTGTTTTGTTTTCCTGTCTGTCTGCCCATCTGCCTGTCTGTCTGTCTGCCTGCCCAGGTATCTTTTGGACGGGATTTCGAGCAGCAGTTAAGTTTCTGCGTGGAGGCTAGAGCCACGTTCTGTAACCTTGAACCAGTACTGGTGCAGCTCATTCATGTGAGAATATTGTGTGTGTGTGTGAGTGTGTGTGTGTGCAACAATGAGCAGTTATTTTCAGCTGCATGTGTCCTGTATGTCTCTGTTAATGCGTAACTGTGTGTGTGTGCATGTATGAGACATCATACAGTAACTGATGTGTGCTGTTCTGTGTGCATCAGACGGTGAACCAGCTGGCCATGGAGACCAGGAGGGTGATGAAAGGGAGCCACTCGCGCAAGACGGCAGCTTTTGTCAGGGTTAGTCAACACACACACACACACACACACAGTGGAATGCAGTCTATGGCTAAAGTGTCTTCAACCCTCTGTCTCTCCATCCCAGGCGTGTGCAGCCTACAGTTTCATCACCATCCCGTCTCTCAGCAGTATCTTCTGTCGCCTCAGCCTCTACCTGCTCTCTGGCCAGGTGGCGCTGGCCAACCAGTGTCTGTCCCAGGGTGAGTAGGCTCTCTGCCCTCGCATTGGTTTATATATACAGAAAGCTTAAAAAAGACACGAGCACACTGATTAATGGAGGCTAAAAGTATTTTGTTTTTGCTAGTGTTCAAACCTGATGCAATACATTTCTCTCTCTCTCTCTCTCTCTCTCTTTCTCTTTCTCTTTCTAGCGGACGCCTTCTTAAAGGCGACCGTGAGCATTTTGCCAGAGGTTCCTCGTAGCGTCAGTGTGGAGGGAAAACTGCGCTCCACTGAGAGCTTCCTGCTGGACTTCGTCAACAACTTCCTGGCCACACTGCTAGTTGTCCCGGTAACAGGGCCTACTAATATTTATGGGGACCAAATAAGTGCCTGAAAACTGGCTATCATAGGGGTTGGATGGTAATATGTTAAACTATAATGCAGTTGAGGAGTGCGCCTTTGTACTCAACGTGAGGTCTTCACATAAAAACATAAATATATAAATATGTTTAGGACCACCCCGAACATGGTGTGCTCTACCTGGTCCGAGTTTTGCTCAATATGGTCCAGGACTACACCTGGGAAGACACCAGCGATGCCAAGGTCAAGGTGTACATCAGTGCTATTCCCCTGCTGGCTGCCATGAGCCAGGAGACGTACCTCTACTCTATTCCCAAAGGTGACAAAACACAAATACGTGTTGGTATTGCTACACTCCTGACCACCTCTGATTGAACACACTTATTCCACTAACCCTTTAAGATTGGGAGGACATTTTCTTTATGTGCTAGAAATGCAAGTGTCTACTTTTCCGTTTACACTTAATACGCGTGTTTAGATTTGATTTAGAATCAACCTTTTCTGAGCTGTTGGAAAGCTATTCCATCAGTTTGATTCTTGTCCATAATAAATCTTACATTGTGGCCCGTTTAAATCCCATTTGTCTCTATTTCTTCTATAAAGAGCCAGTGTATAAGCCTTTTATTAAAAGTACGTACATTTGACCTTATTAGACACGTTTCCCTAAACTGTACAATCATCTCCATTTTTCTGCCGGTCCCAGTGGATTCCAATGAGACGCTTTATGGTGGAGACCCTAAGTTTATAGCAGAGATCAACAGGCTTTGTGAGACATTGGTAGGACAAGTTCTAGACCACCTGAAGGCGCTGGGCAAGGATGAGGTAAAGTAACATTTGGAAAGTTACCAGCCATAACGTTTGTTTGCTTTCCAAATCATCCCATCTAGACTACATATAGAGGTCCCTGCGTTTTTTTTTTCTCCTCCAGCACAACGTTCGTCGTCAGGGTGCGCTGGCCTTCTCTCTGTTTGGCTGTCTGCTGGCCCATGGTGACCTGAGGAACAACAAGCTCAACCAGCTGGCTGTCAACCTGTGGAACCTCAGCCACAAGCACGGCTACTGTGACACACGCACCTCTGTAAGTTGAACTCACCGCACATCACACACAGCTCAAGAGTCACCACCCTGGCTTACACATCGTGAGAATATCCAAAGTGCTGTTTGTAATTTGTTTGTAATTGACGTTGTGTGTGCATGTTCCTTTGTGCCTTCCTGTCTTCTTCTGGTCTAGGTGAGGACTCTGGAGTGCATCAAACACCAGGCCCAGCAGCCTGACATGGCTCACATTTCAGACATGGTCCAGAGGCTCACACTGCAGTCTCGCACCTAAACACAAGACTTAGCAAGGCTTCAACATCTGGACTAGCATTTTCAGTTTGCGGACACGAGTTTGTGTTTAAGCCCCCTTTTGCACAACAAACTAAAAACTGACTGGGGGATTAAGGCTAGCCCGCAAGATCCTGGAAAATGTTTCAGCTGGCAGTAATAGTTGCTTTTGTGATGCATTCCTACTGGTGTTACTCAGACTGAAGAAAACAAATATGACCTCTACAAAAGCTCCGCTACAGCCAAACTTTTCAAAGATTCTGGCTTTACCTTGTCCTACTGCCTCCATGTGTTTGGCCATAGTATTACAATTAGTCATCTTGTGAAGTGTAATCTCATGTAACAAACGCTCACACTCGTAATTAACTGCATGTAATGCCATCATATGTTTTTGTGATGTATTGTGACATGTTATCCATATGATACATTTGCATGGCCCCACTTTGCCTTTAATTCTGCACTTTTTTTGTGAAGAATAACAATAGCTAGGAATACAACTTTTAACCATCCAATATACTTTGTTTTCCAATTAATTTCCATTGGACAAACAGGAAAAAAATTTAGAATAAATGATAACAGTATTTGAAAAATATAATAATGAATAATATATAATGAACTCTGTTGTACCTATTCAACAAAGCACTTGATAAGACAAAAACATTCTTAGTAGTTGTGGTTTATTACTCAATTAGTAGATCACCAAAACGCAAACAATCCCCATTCATGTTCTAAAAGGAAGTATTAAAACAAAAAAACAAAAAAAAAGAAATGACGATACAGCCATGACTCAAGGAAAAAGATAGAGACCATCTTGACTGAGCCTTTGATTGCACTCTTAGTTGAAGATAAAATGAATATAAATAATTGGCTAATGATTTTAGCCACGTTTAATCTTGTAATTACTGTAGTTTTGCTAGCCTCTAAGAGAGGTATGGTTGTTTGTCAAGAATGATCAAACACTAATGAAAAATTACATTAAAAACAACTCCGTACTAATGACAGTCTGCCTTAGAAACAAGCTTTTACTGTTATGAGTCACTTTGTCATTTTAAGACCATGTTCTTGTAATTTTCAGTGACATCAAAATGGATATATAGCATTTTGGAATAAAACTTCAGCATAAAATATCTTTGGTAACCCTCATTTTCCCTCGGGTCACGACTTTAAAAAACAGACTGCACAGATGGTGGGCTGTTTGAAAAGGAAATGTTTTGCTCTTTTTTTAGTCACTCTAGTTTACAGGGAGGAAGTCATGTCATAAATAGTAGAAACATTAACATTTGGTTTAAGTGTACAACATCCCTGCTACCCCGATGGAAGTTAAGACAATAACAGAATTATAGGTACCCCTGGCTGAAGGCTGACACACCAAATATGTTATTAAATAGACAGACAGTACACTGAAGTGATGGAATCGTTCAATTACACTGTTTAATAGTATCCATCCTCAATGAGTTCTGAGGAAATCAGAAATGAAGATTGGTCTAGTTTGAAACAGTTAACGAGGAGAAGAAGAGGAAATGCAGAGGACCAAATGAGTCGATTGCATTCAAATGAGCATGCCATGTACATTCATCAGCACTCGGACCTCACGCACAAACACAGGACGCTCCCCGGTACAATACTACAAGCATACCAGCCAGTACTACTGATGTGGATGGACAAGCCTCTCCAACTGGTCAAACACCAGTCAAATATATCAGCAATTGGCCTCATGATGGACAGAGGCTGCGTTCAGTAAGAATATGAAGACAGAAACAGTAGGTAGCTATCTAACAAGAACTATAGTGAGCGCTGTATTTCTTTCACATTCATAACCAAGCAGCGACTGCTGTATGTTCCCCCATACTCCTGCTAAACTCTTGCACTGGCTGTTTTTAAACATAGGAGAGCCAGTGTCCAAATACTAAAGTAAACATAAATATGAGCAAAAGCACCTGTAACGTTATGTTTTGATGAACGATATTTATAACTGAAGATTTACAATAGTAGCCATGGAAAAAGTCATCACGTATTATGTACACGTCTGAATAATAAAGACGTCAGACCAGTGGGTGTGCTGCTTTTGTTAAGCAAAGCATCATTAAGATGGAGTTTATGTGATGCAGCACATTAGCAAACAGGCAGTAAACTGGGACTTCCACAATGGCTACACCTGCAAATGGACTACACGTTCTCTTTATTAATTCTTAGCTATATAAATTACTACCCCCCGAAAAAAAAAATTATTCTATTTATTTGAATGCCTGTGTGAAGCAGCTGGCTTGTTTGAGGAGTAATATTAAATGTGCTACAGAAATAACACGGAACTCTCTAGCCCTCTTTTTTTGTTTTTGTCCATGAAGTTAACAGACAATGAAATAGAGAAAAGAACAAAAAGAAAGATTTCATATAACTGTGGTCTCTGCCTTTAAAACCAAAAACCCTACACAGAGTGAAATGAAACAAAAATAATAAAATAATGTTTATAATTACAATTCAACATGGGAAGAAAGTTTGCAGTTTGGCGCATGTAACGTCCAGCGGGTGCCGATTTGGGTCGTTTTTGTTCTGATGTCAGAATGGATGGGCGGGAACACAGGGTTGTCTGTTCGGGACGGGGAGGGTTTTTGAGAAACAGCGCACCTCTAGGTGATGAGCACCCCCACCCACCCAATCAACCACCCACCCACACACACACCGCCCCCCCATCACAGGTAGGGGGGTGGGGGGGGTCCTCCCTCCTCCCTCATCTTTATTCAATTCATCTTTACTCTTCTTCACCTCCTCTCCTGGCTCTCAGTCAAGCTCTATAGGGCTGCTGTCCTCCTGTGCTTCATCCCCCTCCTCTTCCTCACCTGAACCCATGAGGCTATTCAAGAGGTTACCTGACACACACACACACACACACACACACACACACACACACACACACACCTTAATGAGTATTATCCCCACGCAGGGGAATATAATTGTCTGGGACCCCCAAAGGGCAACATGTTTTTTTTCATTTGAGTTAGTTTGTAATCATTCACAACAGCTGGCATTGCAAACAACTACAGAAACAAGGCATTCTGATCTATTGGCCCAACAAAAACAGTTAGTCCTGCAGTTTATCCCTTCTAAAATAAAGGCTCGCTCTACTCACCTAGCAGCCCGCCGTAAGACGAGGACTGTTTGGGTGGAACTCCGAAGAAAAGCTGTCCTATTCTGTCAAGATACTGAAGAGCAGAGCAGTGGGAGGATTATCAGATGAAAGTTAGTTCCGTAACAGTGGCAATCTGTCGATCAATCCCTAAACTTACTTCATTATACATGGGGTCTCTCTTCAGCGAAGGTTGATACTGCTCACACAACACTGTGAAAACTGTCAATTTACCCCTAGAAGAGACGATAAAGGAATGTTAATATCATATAATATAATCATTGTACAAATCTTCAACAATTTCGTGTTTTCCAGGAAATACAGGTTTTTCCATGTTTCACCAAGAGACTTTATTTTTAAAAGGGTTAAACACAAGACCCTGAATATGAATATTAATCTTGAGACCAACGAGAGTATAAGTCTGTGTGACTGGGATGATTTCTTACCGAAAGAGAGAACATTTACACTGAACATTAAACTTAAACAGCTATAGGAGTACTTCACTATCACAATCTCAAGTAAAGCAATTTAAATAATAAAATGAAATTGGGATATCGATTAAAAACCATCAGGGAAACTGGCCCTATATGGCTAAGTGAAATAAATGGTTTCACAAAGTCATTTTCTGACCCTGGAATTAAATGGCTCTCTTACCCATCCACTGCCAGCAGCAGAAACCAGATGAAGTTTAGGAGGGGCTGGACAAACGGAGGGCCTTTCTCTATTGACGGGTGCTTGTCCGTGTATGTACTGAACACCACAGAAGCACTGGTTTTGTTCTTTAAACAGAGGAACCTTGGAGCGTGAGAGAGGAAGAAAAATAGTATTGGACAGAGAAATATGAGTGGGTGGCGGTAACCAACTGCCACCAAACAAAAGAAGCAGAAGAACAGCCCAGGACTAGAGTTCACTTACTGTAGGACGGCCTGCGCCACAAACATGTCGACTTCACTACGGAAGCCCCGTGCGGCCGAGTACTCCACCAGCATCTGGGCACAGCCCTCTCCATCAGATGAATGCAGGAAGTGGTAGCGGGACTCACTGTAGTTTTGCTCTGAAGATGTCAGAAAAACAAAATAAGATAACTTTCTGCCTTCCTGTGGAGCTTGCTTACTGCCTTACAGTACCTCAAAAGTAAAACAAGCACTGTGATACACTTATGCACTGTAGCCTCTAGTGTCTGAATAGGACGCTTTAGAATTAGTGAAATTTCACACAACACCAGGAAAATAACTAAATGTCGCACGCTGATTGAGGAAAGAACAGGGAGGGGTTTTAGCATAAAATAAATGTATCTATGCAATCTCATATACTGTAAATTAGCCTACTGATAGGAATAAGAATAACTTCGATTGGAACTTTGTATCATGTTTGACTTTCCATGCACTACACTTTTACCTTGGTGCTTTTTGGAGTTTCACTAACAGCAGGGAAATAAAGCAACCAAACCGTGGATGTGAAAATAAGTCATTAGTCCAAGTTACCTTTCCACAATGTGACAGCCAGTAGTTGGTGTAGTTTGGGGTGGCCCAGCTTGCCTGATCCACCCGTGGACCACTTAAGGGCTCTGGATACAAACGCTACTCTCTCGGGGGAGTTAGCATCCATTAAGCTGAACAGCTTGGCCAGGTGCTCTGCAGTAGCCAGTCAGCGAGGTCAGTAACCCCAGTAGTACACGAAGGGGGGAAAAAAAGACAGGTAACACTGACTCGCATGTTTCCAGAGCCAAT
Organism: Percopsis transmontana; assembly: GCA_025447815.1. NCBI lineage: Eukaryota > Metazoa > Chordata > Actinopteri > Percopsiformes > Percopsidae > Percopsis > Percopsis transmontana. The sequence continues at coordinate 12,777 of JAOEHI010029904.1, read as the reverse complement.
GATGAAAAGAAGATGACAAACTCTACAGCTAAATCTAGCAGTTTAGTATTAGCCTTATTAGGTTATGAATCATTACACATACCTCACGGAGCATGATGGAAATGCATTTATTCATATGAGAAAGTTTAACATTATAGCAACATGTAACTACAGTCGATTCATTTTACAACTGGAGAAAAGGGGACCAGAAATAAACCAGCACACTAGTTAGAAATGTTGACAGTTTACTTGCTGCTTTTCCTGTATGTATGACATAGGCTATATTTGACACATGGGCCACTCACCTAATATGTCATCTTCAACTTTTGTCTCAGATTTCTCCAAAGATTCTAGTACTAGCATGGAAAGGTCTGCTGCACTGTTTTGCTGAGGAGAAAAAAAAAATACAACTGACTACCATTGCATTATTCAAACATAACATGTCTACTGTTTGAGGTTATAAATTGTGTGCGCAGTAACACAGATACGTGAAAATGTAACAACAACAATAAGGCACTTTTTCTATTGCTCTTCACAGTATCGAAAATGCAATTAACAATGTAGGCTACCTGGTTATAACTGAAGAAGAGTAGTGCGCCATTGTACATCAGTTCCCTCGCCTCTGCATGTTTGGCCTGTGACATATACCTATATGGGGACAATATCAGAAAATAAAGGATGCTGGCTATCAACAAATCAACTTGCTTTAGGTTTAAGACTATAGAATATAATGCCATATACAAGATATACATATACCCTGTATATGGCCCTGTACACATATACAAATGAACGTTGAAAGAATATAGAGTCACAGGAGATGTCAAACTAGCCTTATTCTGTCAACATTAAACCTGCTCTGACAGAAAAGAGGGGGGAAAGGGGTGCAGTCATGCAGATATGTCTGACAGATTACCGGGTTAGCCGAGTAGTAGCAAAAACAAGGTTGTGTAATAGCAGTTCATTAGAGGAGCACTGCCTCCTCAATTCACATTAAGGATTTTATACAATAACATAATGCCTTTACATTTGTTAATAGTCTACTAACGTAACGTTAATTACCGTTCGTAACTCAATATAGACTGTTACTAAAGGGAGAAGCTAACGTAGCTAGCAATGGTTAGCGGTCCCATTTGTCGACTTCAAGACAGACACATTCAACTATCCAAACAAACACACGAACTGGAATGATGGGGTGGGTCTTTGGTAAAACTGAACCAATCATACACAGGAAAATGTAGAAGCAAGGTTGACAAGAGTAATGATCTGGAATAGTCAGGCCCCAAAGCCAACTACTAATTCCGACATGACAAACGCCAAAAGAAAATTTCTTACCTAAAAAATAGGGTCCTATACATTTGATGTGCTTCATAGTAATCTCCTTTTTCTACGCTGGCTCGCAATTTCCCTTCAACCCTCTGCACTCCTCCGCGGTTTCTTGCACTGGAGCACCTCAGGCTCTCCTGCTCCGACATCATTGTTCAGTAGCGGTACTGCGAATCGATCAACGTCCCTCTTCGCTCGCCGTAGCGTGGTCAGGGTGTGCGATACCGCAAAATTTGGTTTCGATCCGATTCCAAGTAATATGGGGCCAGAATCGCCGATACCGATACTTTATTTTGTAAATCTACTTATGCACTTTCATGTAGGGGAAAGCAGTGTGTCATGATTTATGATGTCAATGCATGATCAATAAGCTAAATCTGAATACATTTTCATGACCACTAAATTACTTGGGAAAGGTTAGCAATTAGACAGTTGAGTGGTAGAATTTATACCTGCCACCTGTGTGACCCAGGTTTGATTCCCACCTGAAGCATGTCTGTAGCCAACATAAAATAATGTTAATTACTCATAGTATTATATAAAAATTTTATTATTGTAAGCTGAATGTGCAAACATGAAAAAAAAAGTGAGGTATTGGCACCAGTAGTCAGGGTGTGAAAGCGCGTATGTTCTTTGATTGCAGTGCGCACGACACGACAATGACAGCAATGGAGAAGTAAAGAGTGCATGCCATGCACCAAGATGTGTACATGACAACTGAACGTTGTTTACACACACAGTTCTTCTCTGAAGAAATTGGTACAATGTAGAAGAGAGAAACTGAACTCGATCCTATTGACCCTAGAATCTATCTTCAAAAACGAGTTTTGGTAGTATCGATATTTTGGGATCGATCCGCCCACCCCTAGTTATCAGGATAATTTGACAGCAAGGATTCTGTTCACAGATAAAATATCTCTTTATCTGTGAATCTGTTAACATACCTTACTGAATATTGTCTTTAAATAGAGAAATATTAGCATTTGCATACTTAGTTTATTTAAGTAAATACGTTTTGTTAAGCCTTGTCTGTTTGCAAAGCACCAACTTCAGTCAAATGAATCATATTTGGAATTGCCAAATACATCCTTCAAATTCTCAGTCATAAAACTACCAAACAAACAATATACAAATAAAAAGCTTATTGGTAATTAACATTATGTTGGAAAGACTCCAACGTCCCACCACCTATAGCCCTACAGTGGCATTGCAGTTAGAATTGATCTGACAGTTTGGCCACCTTAAATCCCAGTTGACCCATGGATTGACCCTGTGATCATGGAATGAGCCTGTGACCATGGAATGATCTGCTCAGCACACTCGACAAAAAATAAATCTGAGAAATAAGCCCTTTATTAGAACACAAGTAAATAATTACATATAAAAAAAACATAACATAAAAACATTCTTTCAATACTTACAAAAATATAATAGGCAGGTAACTCAAAATAAATAAGTGTTGAATTTACAATGGGCACTTGCAGGTTCACCTACAGTATAATGCAGCATGTGTCCAGAGATGGAATAAAAATCTTTTTTATTGCATTTAACTGTTAAATATAACAGGTTGAATGCATCAGTGAAACAATATTACATTTGAGCTGCAATTACCATTATAGATAAATTATCATTGACGAAGGACCAACTGAAAGAAAACACTGACATATAGAGAGGAGGACTATTAAAAAATTTTTTTACACAAGTATACATTACTTTAAAAATGTTGAACACATGACTCCACAGAATTGGTTTTCGTGGAATTAGCTTAATATAGTTTTTCACAGAACATCCAGGGTCGAGTTTAGTCTCAAACACAAATTAAATGCAAGGAGTTTACACTGTGAAACATTTAGACCAATGCAAATTCAATAGGTGCATTATATCTCAATCAGGGAATGTTTACCAGCATTACATTTCCTCACGCAAAAGAGTCAGCTGTAGAGAAGAGCCTGCCGAGTCAGCTCTTTCACAACAAAAGCTGAAGATTGTAAGTATAGTTCAAATAATTTTTTGGGGTAAGACGAACCACTGGGGAAAATCTGAGCATCACACACACAAAGATCAAAAGGTCTGTTAATGACCATTGCCTTCTTGCCATTATGCCATTGCTCCACCAGTTATGCCCATAGAGTAGCAGTTTCCTCAGTTGCTGGGCTTGCCGTGCACTCTGAAGCGGTACATGCATGTGTACTCTGGGTGGCCCCAGTTGGACAGCACTCTCATCTCAATGATCTGATAGGGTTCATCATTCTCCTCCTGGTAAGTTAAAAGGAACAATGACAACAAGACATGATGGTAGGAAGACAAAAAACAGTCGCAGTATGATATTGAAAGACATGAAATACAGTAACATTACTAGGATGAATTTAGCATTTTATCAGAATATACTGGTTGAAAGCAATGGCCATGCCTTCTTGCAAGAAGACAAGAATCTCAATGCACACTTCTATGAAAGCCTCTTAAAAGGGGTCTGTGAGTAAGGGATACTGACAGAGACGTGGTAGGTCTGTAGTGCCTCTCCAGCCTCCTCGTAGGTGTAATTGCCCAGTAGCTTCCCTTTCTCCTGGCTTTCATCGTCCAGACCCTACCAGCAGAATACAGAGACAGGCACAGGTTAGCATCTCAGGCCGCGTTGGGGCACTCTTGGACTAAACTAGCCTAGCCCCTCACATAAATGATGAAGTCGCGAGGAGCACTGTGGAGGGCTCTGCTTGGGGCCAGTGCCTTGGGGATGTGCTCCAAGGAGAACGCCGTGGGAAGGATCTTCATGGAGAGGCGGATTACCAGGTAGCCATTGGAACCCTTGAAGGCCCAGCAGTTGCCTGGATGGACGTCAGGCTAGTGGACGGGACCAGAGGAGACAGTTTAAAAAACATATTCAAGTGTATAAAGTATGTGAGGTGAGCTTGTTTCCTTCTTCAACCATATAGAAGCAAATAGTTACCTGGATGACGACGCGGGGAGACTGGGAGAAATACCAGAGGGGGAGACCAAACAGACTCAGCAGGGCCGTCCTAGTCTCAAAAGTCTCTGAGCAACGTGTGCTCAAAATACTGCCACCTACAGGAAGACAGAGGCACACCCACGTACAGTATATTAACATCTGTTGCTCATACAAACCCGGGTCCATTTAAGCCACTTGGGGTGGCCAGGCAAACATAGTTGGTGGTTGTGGTTTGTCCGCCATGATGACCGACCTCCAGACTCCAGGGCGTAGTCAGCCAGGCCGGTTCGATCCTGGGAGTACAGCCTGAGAGCATTCCTTACTATCTGCTGCACTTGCTGTAGTGTGGAGGAAAGAGATGGGTAAAAATGTAGGACTAGACTATTCACCGCAAGGAAAAAAAAATAGAAATAAAAAGCAGGAAACTAAGTGATTGAGTTATAAAGATGCACTCCAAATCAAAATCTATCAAATGCAGATGCCTGGTCAATGCGTTCAACTTCATCCATTTGCATATCATGTAAATACGATTTCCCCATCATTATTCTTGCAAGGCTGCCCTACCTCTTCGGTCACAGCAGCACCAGCAGCTGTCATGGAGTGCACTACGGTCTGCGTGATGCTCTCACTGCAGGTCGACTGCTCCTTGCCTCCGTGCTCCAGCTGCACACTGATGTTCTGCAGGATGCTGCGCTCCAGAGCGGCCAGCGAGGCCTGTAGGTCGGCCCCGGTGACGTAGCGCTCGGTCAGCCACTGGAGGAGAGAGTCCGGAAGGGTCGCTGGGTCTGCCGAGGCCTCGGATACAGTCGTCAGCTGGTTGCCGTAAAACAAGGCGCGGAGCTCCTCGCGAACCTGGGCCGACACCTGGCAGAGGAGACGTCAACCCACAAGGAAGAGAGATTGTGCAAAAAAAGAAGCTGAGCAAATACATACTAAAGGGATGATTGTGCACAAAATGCTTAGCCAAGATTGTGCTGATGATTCACAGACAGGATTTCGGCATGCAAAAGAAAACGGAAAAAGAACACTTCCCGATTTTGTTATAGCGAAATAGTCACCCCCAGCTTGTTTGGAAACAACTGTCTGTGTGGGTGGTGGGGCATTCCTTTTGGAGTTTGAAGCCAAAACAATAATGCTGATTGGTTAAAGCCAGCGAGAGATAGATGTAGTTGAGTTTCCAAACAAGCTGGGGGGATTATTCAGGATTCTAGGAGCGCTATAATATAGTAATTGAGGTGTGTCCCTTTAAAAAGACACATTTGCCTATAGTCTCCCTTCCCACCTTCCCCTGCAAGTTGTCCAGCTGTTCACAGCTGTCCTGGCGTCCTGTTAGTCCTTGAAGATCCTGCCTGACATCCCCGAGAGCTGCCTCCAGCCGTACCACCTCTGCAAGCAAGGCATCATGGGACTCTTTGTCCACACCCATACTGAAGGGGACATAAGAGACCGCATAAAAATAGGAATTACACTCCAAAGTTGTGTCTTAATAGGTAGAATGGTAATGCATCTGAAGCAGTAGCAATGTGCAGAACTAAAAATTGACATTTGTTTTTTTTTAATAATGTTTTATATCTTCACATTAAATGTATTTATTATCATTAATTTTTTTTCCCGCTGAGAAGCGCAACGCCAGCGTGTTATTTTGAAGGTACCTGACAGGGGACAGCAGCGATGTGGTTGCAGGAGAGATGGTTGTAACAGACTCTTGTCTCTGCTGAACCAGCTGCACACAAACACAAAACAGAGGTTCGACTTCTCAATGAGCTCCGCGCCTTGTGAAATTAACAGAAGCCCATGAAACGTGGATGTGTACCTCTGTATTAGCGGCTACAGTTTGCAGTAGACGTTCAAGCTCAGCCAGACGAGACGCTTGGCTCTGCTGCAGGATTAAATACCGTTTCTGAGTCTGCGCCAAAGTAGAAGAAGAAATAGAAACGAGATAGAGTGGGGTTTAAAGAAGGGGCGATGGCTTTAAGAAAGACAAACGGGCACATTTATAATTTTCTGTCTTTTAGATTCACCAGTTCCATTAGCCAACAGCCTTCAAAAATGAAGCGTGCGCCTGTTCACCTGTTCCCTGTGCAGTCTGTCCTCCTCCAGCTGTAGTCTCAGCTGAGCCAGTCTCTCCTCGACCAGGCCTGCCACCAGGGGCTCCATGCTCTCCCCAGGGGGGACCTGGTGGAGCTGCTGCTGCCTGAGGTCCTGGTACAGCTGCACTACCTCCCTGTGCCTCTGCTCTGCCACGAGGCCAGTCCTCTCCACCCGCTGCCACAGCAGAGACAGGCTCTCCTCCAGCCGCAGGAGGCGAGCTGAAGCAACGCTTTCTTCTTCCTACCACAAGTAATACAGAGCTATTTATGTTAAAAATCATCATGACCACTTTTTTTCTGAACATGCACATCCTGCTAACGTTACTAAATGAAAGATAATGTACTATATTATCATAATGAAAATTTAGACCATAAAGCAATTGGATTCATAAAAAAAAATTATAGATTTTACCTGTTGCTTCAGCCTACCTGTTCTTGTGCTGGAGGAGGGGGCACAAAAGGAGCTTCTACAAAGATCTGCACGTCGACTGACTCCTCCACATGGTTCTCAGTTGACTGGCTCCAGGGGGAAGTTAAAGTAAAGACGGAAGGCAGGCCAGGGAGGCTGGCAAGGGGCAAAGCCGTGCGCCAGTCTGTGAGGTTAACAGCCGGCAGGGCAGACAACAAATCGGACGGGGCCCACAACCCCAAAAGACCTGAAGGAATGAGGACAGCCATGTTAAGCGAATTTTCAGGGTAAGAAAGTGATCAACAAGCTGCCACAGTGAGTAATGCATCCTGAAATGTACTACTTATTAGCACATTCAAAAATAAGAGGCTGATCTGATTTGCAAAATTACTAAATGGAAAGAAAACAACTTACTAAACAGGAGGACCAGTATGAGGAGAAAAACAACAAGTCTGAAGAGATTTGGAAGGCACCTGAGAAACAAAAACAGAAATTCAGATCAATGTAGATTGTACAAACAGGAAAACTAAACTAGATTCATTGTTCCCAGTCATCTCAAAGACACTAGAAACTAAATGGATGAGAAGGCATGACAACACACCCACCCACCGAGTCAAGAAGTAGTCCCTTAGCAAGGACATGAAGGCCACTGTGTGATACCATCCTCTCCCAAGAAACCACAGCATGTCACTTACTGCCTTCCCTACACACACACACACACACACACACACACACAGGGGATTAGTCCAAAATCCTCAAGTGAGGGAGGGCTGGATTACAGATTAATTGGACAGCCGAGGAGGACATTGGCAAGACTGGAGAAGGTTATAGAGTTAGTTAAAGAGACAAGGCGTTATCCAGTGTGACTGAGGCTGAAGAGACATCGAAGCAGGAAGGGTTGGACGATGGGACAATACAAACATTTTATATCGTATAGGCTATATCGCCCACCCTAAAAGCAGCTATAAAAGCAGATTGTATTTGAAGTTGGACGCCAAGCCACCCTCCACTACTGCACACAAAAAAGGAGAGGCAGGAAGCAGCAAAGAGACCCCAGGTCATGCAGAGGTCAGCAGGTATAAATTATTGGTTAAAGCAACATGACAGTAACCTGGAGACTGGCAGGTCAGCCAGAGAGCTGACATCAGTTTCTTGGATAAAGCCCAGGCTGTCGACCCAGCCCGCCGAGCTAGCCAAAACACACATGAACCTATGGAAGTAGAGAGTGCGTGGCCTTAGACATTGTAGTTCATAGTGCAGTTGTCTTGAATATTTGTTTAAAAACGGAGGCTGACTGCATCCTTGGTAAATGTGGACTTAATGAATACCAGGGCAGAGCCTCCTGAAGATTAGTTTTAGGTAGGTTAGATAACCTGTATAAGCTGTAGCACTCCATAGAAAACCCAACAAGAAGTGAGCCACTGAAGCCACTGTTGGTGAAGGTGAGGCTGTATGCTTCTCTGAGGGTGGTTTTCCTTTGCAGTCCTCACCTGCTGGCACCAGCAGTATTGGAACAGAGTATAAACACGTTGAATACAGCTAGCCAAAACAAACATCCTTATGAAAATACAACAGTAGACAAGAAACACAGTAGATGTATGAAAATAAAATAGTGGAGGTAGCCTATTTGTGGGAGAAGCTAACCGAAAATGCCCTTTCCTCTGCCGATATGCCCTTCGGCAAGGCACTTCATGCCCAGGAGGTCCAGAGGGGTTGTAATGGCCGCAATAGATTATTATTTTTGGAGTATTTCAAGGGAAACAGAAAAACACAAATCTGAAAAGTGTGTTCTAATTCCAGTAATGCTATGACTGAGTAGCATGAAAAGAGCCTGTTTGTATAACCTCCCAGAGGAGCTTACAGCCACCGTCAGAACAGCAGAGTCACTGCCCTCCTTCCACAGGAGACTCAAGACCCACCTCTTCATAGTCCAACACCCCCTGTAACCATCCGATTTACTTGGAGAGATAATTGATCGCACCAATATATTACGCAATCTTTGCGATTGTGGTACGCAACATATCTTGCGCTAATAACTGCCGACATTACTATTCTAATAGTAATGATGTATGGCGGATTTAGCTACTATCAACAGACGTACTTGCACGCTTTGGATAAACACGTCTGTACATTACAGTGTGTGGTAGATTTGAACAATAAAGCAAACGGCACTCACACAGTGCTGATCCATTGAGGTGAGGCTTATTGACGTCGGCCCCAGTCTTCTCTGCGTCCATGCTTCTGCAGGAGCTGTCCTGTGCTGCAACACAGGAGAGAGCAAAAGGTAAGTCACAGTTAAGGAGATCACAATAACTTCAGCAATAAAGTGCCACAAGAGGCTTGCAGGTCCCTTGAACACTCCAGGTCACTGGCTGAGCAAAGGAATATTTGCATTTCACCAAGGCAACAACCAAAGCAAAAGGGTGGATGGAGATTTGTTTGTGGAGGACACGGCTGAGGAGATGTGTGACAGAATGACAGGAAAATGGTGTGTAGGATTTGCTTTGATGACGATGGTATAGAAACATATTGATAACCAACAGTCACAACTAGAGGTGTACGACGAGTACATGGAGGTACATGAGGAATAATGACGTTAAAGTCTAAACATCTTTACAGGTATAGCCATAGCCTTGCTGTGGAACGAGAAAATTAAAAAGACAAAAAAAATAAAAGCCTGGTAAAGAGTAGCCTGGATGCCAGAGGGGAAGATTTTTCCAACATAAAAAAAAAGAAAGCCAAGTGACGTTAAAAGAGAAAGGCAGGTGTTAGTCATTAGTAGCCCAACTGAATATCTAAGAGCTTGACAATAATGTAATGCATCAGGACACCCAAATGCAAGAGTAAAGGAAAATGTGCTTGAAATAAGGCCCGCTCATTATCAAGTACCTCCGTTGACCCTGTGTGCCTTTGCATTGCCCCAGTGGTTCCAGCCTAGCATGGTTAGTCTGTGACAGGCCTGTAAGGTCATGGTCAATAAAGACACAGTGGAGGAGGCAGCCCCCCTGCCATAGAACAGGCCTGAGTCCAACCATGAGCGCAAGACATCTGAGAAGAGAAAAGGCACAGAGACATATTATAAATGAACAGCCATCTTCATTTGGTGCCTACGGCCCAGTGAGAGTGTTAGTCTGTTCAGAGCAACATGTAGATATCCAATTACACCAGTGTGACATTTTAGCAGAATAGTTGTACAGTACAATCCACCACAGAGTTATTATTGTGCCCAGACCACACGTATTAGTTTCAGTTGAGTGCATGTCATAATTCAGCCCCCATGTACCCCTCCTGTGAAGGGGTACATGGGAAGTGAAGCTGCACAGAATGGTAAGGAAAGATATTAGCCCACTGGCCATAAGAGATGAGACGTTGATAAAGAAGAGATAGATAGAAGAAAGATAAATACACTCCTCGATTGAGTCACAATACCAATTTGTGTTTCAGCTCGTGATTGATGTTTGTAACACAGCTGTCTACTAGAGTGTAGGCAGCTGTAGGGGGAAAGGTAGAGAACGGTTTGAGCATATGGTAGCTAAAAGGGGAGGGGTAGAGAGGAGTGCACGTCACTCAGGTGCTGGAGGGGCCTGCACTCATTCAAACAAAGCATTTTTGTAACGAGTGTTATTCCAGACACAAATCGAGGCGCACCCCTTTAAGCTGCATTTGTGTGACGACACTGTGGCACCGGTGTGGGTACCCAGAAAAACAGGCCTGGTACCTGCACCATCCTGACGTTTCTTCAGCAAAACATGCTGGTAAAGAAGGGTTAGGAAGTAAACCACAGAGGCTGCTGACCTCCTGGCCACACGTCCAGTACTGTCCCTTATGGATAACAGCACACCTGCTAAAAAGAAGTCAATTACATCATTTCTGATGCATCTCAACCACAGCTCCAATAATACCCGCTTCCTTTCCTCTTATCTACTCTCACATTTCTTACCATTTAATCACTGTCAGAATCTTATTGAATTGTAATGAACAGTGAAGGCAGTGTGTCCAACCTTTTATAAGCATTTAATAATGTCTCCCCTAAAAAAAAAAAAAAAAAATTATATATATATATAATTTTTTTTTATTTTTTATTTAAAAGACTCATCAACATTGTGTCCCCCAAGGAGTGTCTTCTCACCGGTCTTTGCCTTGCGGTTCTTGTCCCTGGAGTAAATGGTCGACGGTGGTGATCTAGCTTTAGTGGCCAGTCCCTGGCCAGCAGTCATGGAAGTTGGCGGCGGCGGCCCAGCTGAAGAGGAGACGTAAGCAGTCAGAGCTCCCTTCCTGTCAGAAGGGAGGACAGAGTCTTTGCAGCAGTAGCTGCCATTGACCATGGAGGTCTGGGTCTGGGCCGGATGTTTGAGACAGTGGTCGCCAGTGCTGGGGAGTAGGGTGCTGTTGGCTAAAACCGAGCTGTGCTCCGCATTGATGGTGCTCTCTGAAACAGAAAATGCATGGAGGAGTGTATTTACAACCAAGGACCAACCAAGTCCAGAATGTTTTTAATCAATTTTATTAATTGCATCCTTTCCCCTGCTGGAGAGCTGTGGTAGTGCATGGCTGTAGAATATACCTGCAATGTCCACCTGTGTTAATGAGTGTGTCACAACAGCTATATAAAATGTATTAGATGTAATGGGCATTGACATAGAATGAACATTTTATTTAAATACTGACAAAATATGGAATCGGATCACCTCAAAAATAGGTTGAATATGGAAGAATACCTTTACGATCTGCATCGCAGTCCAAACCTGTTTGACAGAAGGTCAGAGTATATTAAACACTATGGCCGTTCTTCCTGAAAGGTTTGTACTCCAATTTGTTTATATTCAAAAGTTTTGCCTGTGACTGTTTGTTGATGGTTACATTATTTTACCACAGAAAATGCTGAACATTCCCACACAACATTTTACTATTATCCATTTTGCTAAATGTGCCAGTTGAGTGCATGACAGTTACTTAACCTTTACATTGAACACTGTTTCATGTATAAAAAGTAAACTAGAGTACAAATCCCTTCAGCTCAAACAGCAACATTTAGCCGCCTAAATGTAGAGCAGGCAAAATGGCCCCACTGTAGCACCAACTACGAATGGAGAGGGGACAGCTACGTACCCCAGAAACTGTCAACCAGGGTCCTCTCCTGGATGGAGGACTCGTCCAGCAGGGAGGAGAGCAGGGAGGCGTCGGACGCCACGCTGTACAGGCTGCTGTTGTGGGCCGGCTTGATGGGCGTCTTACGGGGAGTATGGAGGAGCAGGGACTGGGAGCAGGAGACAGAATGCTGCTGGGAGCGCCGGGGGTTCAGCAACCTGGTGGAGAACAGGAATTAGGTGTTGAGAGAACAGGAGAGAACAAGGCGGGTCTGATTGTTACTTACTTTGAATCTCTTCGACTGGCCACTCCCGCACTGAATGAGGCGCTACCGTAGGGTAGACTGCGGTCCATGAGGCTCTCATCGCTGAAGGGAGAGTGCAGACGCAGGCTACGTCTGGACATGGTGGGAGGTTGGAGCACTGGCTCAGTGTGCTGCCCCTTCAACACAGACAATGAGTAGCTGGAGCTGGGAGGATCAAAGGAGAAGAGAATATTATAGGAGGAGGGGATCAGGAAGAGCTATGTCAGTTAAAACATATGTAATATGTAAGGAGGGGACTCTAGACAACAACATATGACCAGTCACTGAAGACAGTAGAGGGTTGTTGTGATTGTGCTACTGGTATAGTAATCTCCAATATCCCGTGTCCAGGGAAAAGCAGGTTTAGCAGGAAACAGCTACAAATATCCCTAACAATAAAAAAAAGCATGCTGGATGACAGGAAGCAAGAAGAATGGAAACATACGTCTAAACATGGAAACATTACAGCAGAGGGCAGAAATATGCAGCGGCTAAATTCTGGCACCAAATGGCAAGGGTGTCAAGTGTTTTGAGCACAGTGCTTTTGGCATTAAAATACTTCTCATGTGCCCCTCTAGAAGTTTACACAGATTAGAAAAGAACCAGGTTTGCCTCACTATTCTGTACTGGGGGGGGGGGG
>JAOEHI010029895.1:0-24857 GCA_025447815.1 Percopsis transmontana | reverse complement strand
GCAGTTCTGAAGGCGAAAGGGGGTCAAACACAGTATTAGTATGGTGTTCCTAATAATCCTTTAGGTGAGTGTATACTGTAGAATACTGTTAAAGAGAGAGATGCAATGTTTTATGGTAATTTAGTGACAGCCATCTACTTTCTCTACTCTTATATCTTTAAGATTCATGCAAATAGCTATACATTTTTTTAACTAACCCTAATATTGCAGAGGAGTGTAACAAGAACATATTACAATTTTAATTTAGACCTTTTATCTAAAATGAACAATGGAGTGCTTAAGGATGCTTACAGGTGGGCCGAATAGGTCAGGGATCGAACCCAGGACCTTTTCCGCTGGGAGTCGACCACGCTAACTACTAACCTGTGAACCTGCCCCAATCCCTTCAGTATGCAGTGAGGCAGTCATGACACACAGGAACTACAGAGTTTGGTCATTGCATGTCTGACTCGTTATGGACTGATCAGATCAATACTTTGTCAGGGATCAGATCCAAAGGGCCTAACTGGCAGTGTTAAGAGACCCTCTCTGGCCAGGTTTATGGAGCGTTGTAAAGACTCCCATTTGTCCATACCTGCACACATCTGGACACTCATATTCTCCACCATCCGTGGAAAAGCCCAGCTAGTTTGCTTTTGAGTGTTACTGAGTATGTATTGACCTTGGAAAGAAATGTTTGCATCTTCTGACTTTTGCTGTTTAAAAGGTCAGCATATGATCCTTTTTTTGTTGATGCCATACACACAGGCCTACATGTTGATGTGCAACGAAGAGCCAAAATACATACACCAGTCTTACCCCCAGGGGGCTCTGTGCTTCACAAAGAGGTACTATTTGTGTTCCCACGCTGCCAGAAGTGCTTGTGTTAAAATAGTGAGAGGTAATGCCTTGTACTTGATGGGGGGGGGGGGGGGAGAAGCAGTCTACTTTTTTTTTTATCAACATGAAAAACTCCAAACGCAGTGAACTAAGACTTGAGCATGTGATGATGTCAGGATGTACAATATGAAGCTGTTAGGTTAGAGGGATTCTTTTCATCAATCAATCAATCTTTTCATGATAACACTCTTGTGCAATCAGAGTTTTGCCAAATTTTACATCTTGCTGACACCGCAGGTTCACGTCTTTCCTTGCAATAATCTCTCTACATAAAATATTGATGCAATAACATGCATGAACACAATGAAAATCCAATTTTTTTTCAGGCCCAGGTGGCAGAATCTCTTATTAGAGGCCAGGTCAAGCATAAGGCAATCAATAGCCAGCCGTATCACTTCAGAGGGCATCAACTCACTTTCAAACTTGACTTGCTTGCTTACAGCTACACTTAATCCTTCCTGAAGCCGGCCCCAGAAGTTAGTCTGCTCTAAGTCTTACATTGGCAGAAACCTCCGAGTGTGTGTAGATGTTTTGACAGCACATAAAGGGCTATAGTGCTAATTACTAGGAGGGCAGTCATTCCCCCATGAACCCCAGAACCCCCCAGAACTTTTGAAAAAGGTTTTGTTCCTCTCTTGCTTTTGTAAATATCAGAAATTATTGGTTGGCTCTGCCCAAACGTCTGACAACCAATCTTGGTTGACATGTTCATCTGTCAGGCACTTAGCAACCTACCCTGTGCCAGATCAACCGATGCAGACCACTTCAAACTGCTCCTGACTGCAACTTGTTTTTGACCAGTTATTTGGGGGGAAAGTTTTGTTCACTTCTTTAGGAGTTGACTGGCAAATGAGGTATAGCTATTTAGCCAGAGAATATTTGGGGGCTACTTGTTAATGTACCAACTAGGCATTTTTTTCTGTAGATTAAACACATTGGCTTATTCATGGTTTATCACAATTTATGTTATTGCCCCTTTTTTTGAGACTAGGCTAACATTTATACTTCAAATGAACCCATATGCTGTTATTGCTGTAAAAGCCTGAATAGTTTGCAAATCTCAGTTTATTCACACCTGAGGTGAGATGGAACATTTTTAGACGAGTGTTTTGGAATGAGATGAAATGAGCCAAAGATTAAGTGAAGTGCTTTGCTTCTGTCAAGACGCTTCCTTGACTTCCTCACTCATAAAAATTCCTGCAGGCGCTAGTAGAGGGGGTGGAGTTGTGGGGAGAGAGGGTAGAGTGAGAGGGATTCTCTTAGGCCGGCACAGTTTGCTTTCTGCCTGCTCCCAGTCGGAAAGGCAACTTTCATCACTGGCTGATTTATGGGCCATAAGGAACCCTCCCCGGGAGATTAGAAAGTCCTTTTGAATTCTCCTCACCCCCCGCCCCCACAGAAAAATAAGGGCTGTTTTTGTGTTGTCGTACATCTCAGATGCTAAGCGGCTAAGACAAGGGGGCTTTAGGGAATAGTTGAAGGGGGGTGGGGGGGGGGGGTATTGCTGGGGTGGTTCAGTTCAACTCAACTCATGTGCCACTAAGAACCGTCTCTGTGGGCCATATGACATCACACGCACCAGTCAACTAAACACAGTGCGCTGCAGTTGGAGGACGATGCAGAGTCGTACATCACCACTGCAGGCGCGTAACACAGACCCACAACATGCGCTGTAATCTGATTTTAGATTATTTTACACTAGAAGTTCAGTGTAAAGACGGGCCTGAACAGGGATTTGTGTCCAGAATAACCCTTGTGGTTGAAAACGGCATTACAAATATTCTGGTTTGAAACTCCTCTCTACTCGTGCGTGTTCAAATGAAAACGGTCAGTTGAGGCAGATATTTGTGGTTCTAGGGGTGCTATAACACCTTTGTGTACCTTAACACACACACATGAGCTCAGCCTCCAAAGCCCTGTGAGGAGGTCTAAAAGAAGAGAGGGTGTGAAGAAGTCAGAGCACTGTGTTGTTTGAAGCTTCATTAATCGACATAGGCTCCTCTCCCCTCTGAACTGTCCTGTGAAGTCTTGGAGCTGGGGTCCGGACCTGTAGGAAGCTGGGCTGGTGCTAGTAATAGTATAGCATTTGAAAAGGAAGGTCACCCATCTCGGCATGAGCCAGAGTGATTGTCCATGAACTAGAAAGCATCTGCTCCCTTTAGTACTTTCCTAAAGGAAGGTAAAGGCGCGAGTGTCAATGTATATAAACGTGCATAATACCTGTTTATATCATAAAAGCTTGGTTTGTGCACTAAAAGACCACGTTAAGTGAGAGATTTCCTGAAATAATTTTCCAATATGCCCTTGAGTATTTGTACCCCTCTACACGCAGCGTGTCAGGGTGCAGCGGGTGAGGAGAGCAACAATGCAGATTGCTTAACAGACCATAGAAGGTTTGTAGCAAACAGGCCCATTGCCACAGTTAAAATGATCTCAAGCACAAGAACCTAACTGGAAAAGTATCCAGGCAAGGCTACGTTGTGATCATAACCTAATGTGTAGGCCTTTTTTAAATGGCAGTGTGCTTTAACGTCCACAGGCTCGCTGGTTCTGGGAGGCCTACTTCAGCTCCATGAAGGCCATTGGCATGACAACACTCCAGATTATCAACGATCGCATCTATCCATATGCCTCGCGTACCTACGAGCAGTGGAACAACCCGCCTGTGGTGGTACGTACTATATCGTTGTCTGCTATTCGTTAATATTACATTAATGCTTGTGCACCTCCAGTCTACAACCTTTGCTAAAAAAACACATGCATATGGTCAGATGCAATGCATCAGTGTTCCATAATCCAAACAGAACTAGAGTATTTTTAAGCATATGTTAAAATCCTGTGTTCTCTAATGCAGTCACATTACTGTCCGGGAGGATAAACGCAAAACATACTCTTGTAACATTAAGAAGCAGTGCTTTTAACATAAAAGAGATTTCTAAAGCCAAGAAGGGAAGGGGGGTGTAGATTTCACAGTTGCTATGACGCTTGTTGATTTGAAAGGATGTTAAATCATGTCGTAATTGACTCTGCACCCCTCCTCCTCTGTGATGGACTGCTAGGTCCAAAACTGCCATAGATGAGCAGAACTGCTCTGTAAAAGTTCAACAAATTTGAAATATGGCCACAGACCAAAAAAAAGCGATCACAACTGTCTGCATTCTATCAGGAAAAGAACGCTAACCAACTGCATGCAATGCAGTGTTCAAAGAAGGGCAGCTCGCTTGGATGTTTACATTGATAAACAGTTGAAAACCACCCACTAACACTGGAAAATAACCCCTCTGCACAGCTCCTTTTGATTTTGCTGTTGTAAAGTTTGCTGCGAGTCCTATAATGGTTTGTTCCGAATAGTTGCACCATTACACACCTATGTTCCTGTGAGGCTTTTTATTGATGACCCCCTGGTATGCTTCGCTACTCATTCTCAATCCTTAATCTGCCTTAGCCTGTTTCCCTTGTAAATCACGGCTCCTCTCTCACGCACACACACACATTGAGTTTGGTAACTGTTTGGTAGACACCCAGCCAATTCTGCGGCAGCCAATTTGTGTCAGCGATTCTGCCCTGGGAGGATGCCTCCGCTGTGGTGAAAAATGAGTTCCTGCATGTCTGAGTCATTGCACATCTAGCGAGAGGGCTGGATGTTCGACATTTTGTTTGCGCGTGCGTCCCTGCGGTTGGAGGAGAGTGTGTGGCTGCAGACAGCCTGGCTGAGCGACCCTCTCCCAGGAGCTATTAATCAGCCCAGTCTCTCTCTGTGTGTGTGTGTGTGTGTGTGTGTGTGTGTGTGTGTGTGTGTGTGTACACGCATATACATAATTGTGTTTGTACATCTGTCAAATGTCTGTGTTGCCCAGTTTAGTACTGAGCCAAATGCTAGGATTTGCGAGTAGAGCGCTAATCGGGTTGTTTGTGTGTACAAAAGCAAACCTATTATGATGGCTGCCATTTTCACCATTTCAAAGGCAAACAGCTTTCCAGTGTTAATTGATTTATAGACAGCCCGCTGCTAAGGCATAACCACTGTTGGGCAGCTTGTTAATCAACAGTTACACTTGGAGTTACATGCGTGTTAGTTGATTCGGCCTGTTTTTTTTTTTTTTTTTTCCCTAAACCTCACTTTTCTAACCATCAGTATCTCGGGTCTCTAGGCTTGTCCGTGTCCACAGGACGTTAATTGTGACAGGGTTCAGACCTCTGGCCATTCCTGCCTTGGACAAGAAATGAAATGCTTTCTTGACAGATTCAGTGGAGGCACGGTGAGAAGAACTTGAACTGAACACTAAATATATCAGGCAGCAGCGCCCCCCCCCTTCTCTCATGTAGACTGGTAATTGAAAGCACATTTCCCAGGATTGCTGGTGCCTGCGAAGAGGCTGTCAGAATAGGGGACAGGCTGCTTTTTGTTTGGGAGCTGGAGATGGTGAGAATTTTTACATAACATGACTTAGGGCTGGTTGTGGCTTTAAGCATGCAATGCGCTTTAGTAACTGTCTTTATTGTCAACAGTTAGGTGTATTGTGTTCTACTTATTGATTATATTCATATTTATATTTTAAGGCACCCTTGTTTTAGCCTAACCTTCAAACAAAAAGTTAATTTTCACCTAAGCCTATGATTACTTGTAGCTGCGTGCATATAATTACAATGGCAATTAGGTCATTTAGCAGACTCTTTTATCCAAAGCGACTTACAATTACATGGTTCTATTACATGGAGCAGGTAGGGGTTAGGCATCTTGCTCAAGGATGCTTGCAGGTAGGCCAACTCTGGGGCTCGAACCCACGACCTTCCGGCTGGGAGTCCAACACCTAGACCACTAGACTATCCTGGCCCCTACATATAGGTGTGTGCTAGCGTGTGTGCACGTATGTAAACACTATGCAACTCTAAATTGTTAAAAGGTCATCCTGGACTACTAAAATAGTTTTGTGTCACTTTGTAAATACCTGTATCCCATAGCATTGTTTTTACTCCGGAAAATTTGTTGAGAGCTATTGTCGCTCCAAGCTAATCATGGTTTCTGTTTTATCAAAAGTATCGGTACAGTTTCAAAACTAATTTTGCTGCTATGTGCTTTGGTTTTCTTTTCATCCAATTTATTTTGTCTGACAAATGACTTAAGAGGTATCTGCCTCTTTTACACATTTTAATACTTAGGTGTCGCCCAGCTAGTTTATTATTTGCCCCTTCTGTTTGTATGACATTGTCAGAACAACCACACGGAAGTTTCCACTTGCCAGTAAAGGGAGTTTTTACTGGCAGAGACGTGACTGATGTCGGGTATATGGTGGTGGCTGATGTCTCTGTTGACAGACGAGCATGGACGCCACTGAAGGAGCCACATAACCACCAGCTTATGTTTGTGGGCACCTGGGGTCAGTGCCGAAACTCATACATGGACGCACTTTAAAGAAGCCTGCTGATGTATTATGTCAGATCTGTCCTCGCTCTAACCCTCTCAGATGAGTTGTGAAGCATCCCTTTAACCAGTAGCAACACGTGGGGGGTCTTTGATGAAGTTTATTAAAAGAAAGCCCTGATTCGCCTCCTTTTGCATTGGCGGTGGTGTCGTGCTAAGTGCTAGTAAATTAGGGAAAGGGAGTCATATTGCCATGTTTAAATGTGAGCATTGGTCTCGTTCTGAGATCTTTAGTTCCTTTGGGGTTTTTTGTGTGTGTTTTTTTTTTTTATGGCATTGTTTGGTTTAGCAGCGTTACTTGATCTGAGCTGGGGCCAGTGCAGCTCCCAGGGTTTACAGGCCATTTAAACGGAGAGCCAGGAAAGAGACCCAAGTCCCACATTAACTCTGACGCCCTTTACTATTCACCAGCTGGCAGGCTGCGCTCTTCCACTGTTCTCCTCTTCTCTTCTCTCCTCCCTCCCTCTCTGGTCTCCTGCTGCTTCCTCCCTCTGTAGCTCCTCGCGTCTCCGGCCTCCCCGTCTTCTCTCAGCAGACTGGAGCTCAATGATCCCTGCTTTATAGAAGACATTTGATCTCCACAATAAAACGGTGTCGTAATATTATCGCCAGAGCAAAAGATAAATTCTTGTTCTTTTTATTTTCTTTCTGTTGCTTCTTGTAAAGACGGTAATCCTGCCTTTAAACTCCGCATGCGCGTTTTTTGGCTTTCTGTGTCTTAGGGTTTTTATTTTGGTTTTACTCACTGCCGAATCTTTATGGTTTGCCATGGCATTCTGGGTCACTTCTCACTAGGCCCGGTGTTCTCT
Source organism: Percopsis transmontana (assembly GCA_025447815.1). NCBI lineage: Eukaryota > Metazoa > Chordata > Actinopteri > Percopsiformes > Percopsidae > Percopsis > Percopsis transmontana. The sequence goes on along the minus strand of JAOEHI010029895.1, from coordinate 17,747 downwards.
GTGCTGACTCTATTAACCCCTGAGCGAAAAGTTATTGGAGGAGTTTGCACTGTAAAAGCAGAAAAAAAACTCAATCTGGAAATCACTGCAGGTGACCTCACCACCCAGTGAAGTAACATTATGGTGCCTTAAATCAGAGAGAGAGAGAGAGAGAGAGAGAGAACCTTAAACACTTATTTTTTTCTCTTCAGAAGTGGTCCAGCGTCAACAGCCCTCTGTTCCTGCCCCTCATCCCCCCGCGGGCACCCGGCTTCACGGCGGTGGTGCTGACCTACGACCGCATCGAGAGTCTCTTCCGGGTCATCACGGAGATCTCCAAGGTGCCTAGCCTGGCCAAGCTCCTGGTGGTTTGGAATAACCAGAATAAAAGTCCTCCTGAGGGTGAGCTGGAAGTAATGGTTTAGGAATAAGAATTCCTGGTTCAGATTGTTGGGGGACCTTTCTTTAAAAAAAAAAAACATTTGTTTTGTCCCCTGGACCTCGAGTGCAGCTTCTCATTGTCTTTTCTATGCCTCGACATGTACAATGGGCTATGTCTTTCACCCAGTCAGATAATAGGCTTAAGTAAGCGTCCACGTAATACTTGTTACTTTTTGTTGCGTTGTAATGCCTAGCCACACACCTGCACCCCCTATACTTGTCCCCTCCAACTTGGTGCCATTCACGTAATTATGCCTCCGCATAACTAAACTGTTATGTTTTGCCTTTAAACGTCACATAGTACACATGTGATAACTATTTTTCACACAAATTGTAGATCTCTTAACACTTTATGCTTGAAATCAGCTTTACCGTACTTAAGATAACCATGAGATTTGTCATTGGGATGCATATGGGAAATGTGCAAATGCCTGTATTAAACTGCCAACTTGATGTTGGTGGGTGCATTACCCCCCCCCCCCCCTTCTCTTTTCTTCATGCCATGGTGGTTTTTAAAGCCCAGAGAGGAGCTCCTGATGTGCAACAGATGAGTGATGACAGAAAGCGCAGCCAAGACCGAAGAAAAACTGAGAGGCATGACATGCCGGCTTGTGGGAGCCAAGACTCTCTGGCTCTCGAGCAAGTGAAGAGAGCAGCGCCGTGCCCTGAGATATAAAAGACAAACACTACATTTGTAATAGAAATGTTACTGTCCAGCGATGCCTCCTCACCATTTGTTTTCTCATACAGACGCCTCCGTTTGATCTCATTTCAACTGATCATGTCGGTGGTTTAGTTCAGATCTCCCTGGCCAGGAACTGGCTGCCTGCTCTTTTCCTTATCACAGCTGTTGGTTTGCAGCACAAGCCTCAAGCCGTTATTTTAGCCTATTACAGACGGGTGTCAGAGGGAGCTGTTATTAGTTGTGATTTATTGAGCCATGTGCTCTAATTATTTGCCTTAATTTGGCTGTTACGTATACAACCTTTCACAGTGCCTTCCCTTACTGACAGCTTAGCGTCGCCTTCAGGACCGGTCTTGACTAGGAATTAAATCTATCCTTCTGTTAGCTCGAGTCAGCTAATGTAATAAAGAAGGCCACTTTGAAGTGCGCCCTAATGGCCCTGTGTTGCCTTCTGATTAGAGGCGTCAGCGGCACCTGGCTGGAGCTTTGTGACCCATTAGAATTAACAAGAGGCCATTGACGGGTCAAACTGTAGGGGCTCAGCCCAATATGAATACTGATTCCACTTCACTCGTGCATCTCATTCAAACGGTTGCTTTGGCTTCTTCTTGTTCAGAAAGCATCAGCATGCCGTTAAGCTGTGAAGCATCAGTCTGGTGATGTTCCCTCATAGATATCTAACATTCAGAATTAGTGATAATTACATAATACTTCTTATATCATCTTAATAAATGAGGTCTATGGCGCTGCGGCAGTGCCTTCAATGCTTGCATAGCATGCAGTCAGTGAAACAGGGATCCGTAAAGCTTTCACATTTCTGTCATTTATATAAGATTTATAAAGATGACAGAAAGTGTCGATTTTCATCATCGTGGGATTTTCAGCAGTACTTATGGATATAAAGTTGTTCACCCTCATTCATGCTAGGGAGGATTTACATATAAACAAATCACTTTTGATGAGCAGTACCCCTCTTTTTGCTGTCTTTCAAACGTTGGACTTGGAGTAAAAACAGGCAAGAGTCGGTATAGTTTAACCATAGCTTCTGGAAGCACATTGTACACAAGTCTCAAACACACGTGTGTGTTGGCATCTCTTTTCTCCTGGCAGAGTCCCTGTGGCCCAAGATCGCCGTCCCTCTCAAAGTAGTGCGCACCAAAGAGAACAAGCTCAGTAACCGCTTCTTTCCCTACGACGAGATCGAGACGGAAGCCGTGCTCGCCATCGACGACGACATCATTATGCTGACGTCTGACGAGCTGCAGTTCGGCTACGAGGTGAGCGTCAGCTTAACGGTAATTGCCCAACACCCTTTACTGAAAAAGGGCTGGGGAACTGAAATCTGTCTCAGCGGCCTTGAGCACCCACCCCCACCCCCCCACCCCTCTTTTCCGTCTGAGTAGACTGCAGCAATCTAGGCAACCGCTGATCCCCAGGTTTAAGGTAATTCAGGGAGATTACAGTCCCGGTCTCCAGTGGTGTGGACTGGGACTGCCTGCTGGTCGAGGGGATGCGTTTGATGTGCGAGAAACGATGACAGGCCCAGGGCTAATGTTTTCCATGCTCCACGAGCGGCACCGCTCACCTGAAGGCATTTAGAAACACATTTGATACAATTGTGCTCAATTTAAACATAATTACACCGAATTAGAGGCAGGGAACCAGAGGAGAACTGTCTAACTGGATCCCTGCCTCTCCCTCGGTCCCAGTCGCAGGATTACACAGGCTGCTGCTACCATAAAGCTGCCTGTCAGAAAGAAGACCTATACCAGGCATCCCCAGAGACATTTCTTGTAAATTACCATCAATGAGCTATGGCCCAGACAGCCCTATTTGGAAAGTGAAAGATTCATTGTGCACTAAACGCTTCACTGAGGCCAGGATGTGATCGTTCATTTCCCTGTGTGAGCCGCCAGTTCTCACCTTGACTCAATCTAGCTGAGTGTGTGAGACAGTCTGTCTCCTGCCCCGCCGTCTCTCTAGGTGTGGAGGGAGTTCCCCGACAGGCTGGTGGGCTACCCTGGCCGACTGCACCTCTGGGACCATGAGATGGGGAAGTGGAAGTACGAGTCGGAGTGGACCAATGAGGTCTCAATGGTACTAACAGGAGCTGCCTTCTACCACAAGGTAACCCGGGGAAGCCCTGGGCTGGGGTGGCGCTTTCTCTTGGAAAGGCTGAGCAACGATTAAACATGCCCTTTACATGCACACAGATTTTCACTGTTGTTTGGAATATGTCAGTAATGGTGGAAAATGAGTGTGCATCGTATACCAGTATTATCTGGAATATGGGGCATGTATGTGTAGTGTCATTTCTATTCCTATTTGTATTCCTTTTTGTATTACTGCTATATGCTTTATGCCGATATGCATCTATTGTCTAAGTATTATTTTATCATTTCATGTTGCACGTTGGTTTGTGTGCAAGGAATGGTATAGGAAAGAGTGACCGTATAGTTGATCTATCTGTCTATCCGATGGAGAGATAGATGGGTACAGAGTCATAGGTGGAGCAAGGTGATCACATGCCAATACATCTAGAGATCTTGCTTTTGTTAAGGTTAAAGCTTGGGTTAATTTCACTAAGCCATAACCTAAGGCATTGTATTTCATTTAATATAGATGTTTCTATTCATGGATCATTGTTTAACTGCTTTTTATTCCAGTACTTCAACTATCTGTACACGTACAAGATGCCAGGAGACATAAAGAACTGGGTGGACGCTCATATGAACTGTGAAGACATCGCCATGAACTTCCTGGTTGCTAACGTCACGGGCAAAGCCCCCATAAAGGTACTCCTTACTCTGCGTATCTCACGTACAGGCTAGAAGGCAGTCGTTCTGACGGACTGCTCCCGCATCCCTGTGTCTGATCTCGTCTCACCCGTGTGTTGTAGCGCGTCCTCCCCCAGTGGCCAGGTGCAGGGGCCCAATCTTAACCTCCCTTATCTGTGCGTCACTCACTGGCACTCCCCCTCTCTGGGCATGTTTTCCTAAGCTCACTGGCGCTCACGCACACCCTGCCATTAGATCAGAGACTTCACCCTGCCCCACGCCTGCACTGCATTTCTTACAGGCCGCCTCTCGCAAAACACTTCCCTGCACCCCTCTGTGTGTGTGTGTGTGTGTGTGTGTGTGTGTATGTGTGTGTGTGTGTGTGTATGGGTGTGTAATTGAACTGGAGTCTGTGTTCTTGCGCGTATCGATGTTTAAGTGTCTATGTATGTGACTGTATGTGTGTGGGGCTTTGCGCGCCATGTACTGTACATGTCGTGCCCTCCAGCTGAACTACATGTACGATCGATGCAAAACACCTTCGCCTAGCTGTCTTGTCTTTCTGTTAGCCTTGAACAGTCCCAAACACCCCCCCTCCCCCTATGCAAATAGTCCAGGTGGAAAACAAGCTCCTTCTGGAACTCTGAGAGAGAGCAACGGAGAGAAGGAAAAAAAGGGAAAGAGAGGGAAACTAAAGTCTTGAAATCACTCTTCACTTGAGTCACGTCTGAGGTCAGTCTGAGGTCAGTCTGAGGTCAGTCTCAAGTCAGTCTCAAGTCTAAAACAAAACCCTTGGCTAATTATTAATTATATGCTAATAGGAAAAACGACTATTGGCATTCATTGAAATGAAATGAGAACACAATCAATATAATCATAAACACAATCAATATATACATTGATTGCTGGCACTTCTGCTTTCTTGTAACCAATCTGAATAGAAATGAGGAATTCGGAAGAGATAGCCTAATATCAGTTTGACAAAGATAAACATTTTCTTTCGTCATGGGTGAGAAGTGGAAGTAGGGTGATGAGTTTGTGATGAGTTTGTGTGTGTATGCGCGTCTATGTGCATGTGTGTTTATTTACATGAACATGTAAGGAGAGAAGGAGATGGAAATATCTGTTCATTTTTCATTACGATGTAAATTATTTGAATAAATGGCCATTTGATTCAAAACACATTTGCAAATAAAGTCCTCACCAAGTGCACGCAACTGGGAGGTTACACAGGTAAACACTCACACATACTGTACATACAGTACAAAGGCCTAAATGATCCCATTCATATGGGATGCTGGAATTATGTCAGGACAATTTCTTTAGTAAACTTTAGTAACATTTCGGTTTGACTTTAAGATGTCAATATGAAAATTAAAAAAAGCTAACATATAATTAAATTCAATTATTTCTCAAGTTGAAGTTACAAAAAATAATAAATATGAATATTTGTCATTAGACTTTTTAAAACAATATATTTACATCTCTGTGTGAAATATAGATTTTTTTTGTCCATTTTCACACCCAAAATAGATGAAAAGCAGTTTGGACTGAAACCCTACAAAAGGATGAAGGGAATTAACGTCAAATATGTTTTTTCCCAATGGAGGCGACATCTAAATTAGCTTTGATGAAGACACAGCGATCAAATCACCATTACACCTCTGTTTGGCAGGTTCAAAGTCTTAATTTTGTTCTTCGCTTTGTTCTTCAAACGTGTGTGTGTGTGTGTGTGTGTGTGAATGCTTGTGTGTGTGTATGTGTGCGAGCACGCACGTGTGTATTGTAACCGCGACGAGGCCTCTCCATATGAAAGGTGAAGTATGATAGATAAACAAGAACCTGCAAACACCTGTCCACATCAACCCGAGTGTGTATGTGTGTAAGTGTGTGTACATGCATGCATTCATACCTGTGTATGCGCGTGTGTGTGTGTGTGTGTTGAAAGAGGCAAAACCCACACAGCTGCTAAGCAACTAACCATAAACACTAATCAACAAGTGAGGAAGAGAGAGAGAGCGAGGGGTGGTTCGACGCAACTTCCTAATAAAACTGAAAAGAGCAAAATCAATGTGAACAATTTACAAACTTGCACATCTTTGTAAAATTGCGCGCGCACACACGCACACACATTTTGAGAGCTCGCATCAATGAGAGCCAAGCATTCACCTGCTGCTCTCCCATGGTCATGGTCTTTGAAATATGATTAGCTTTGAGCTCCTATGTACAAGGTCTTACCACAGACACACACACACACAGTGAAATATGATTTGCTTTGAGCGTTTATGTACAAAGTCTTTGCGATGAAAGAGGCCCTAACAGCCGAAGAGTGTCTGAGACGGTGGGAACAGAGAAGTGTGTGTGTGCGTGTGTATGGGTGTGTGTGTGTGTGTGTGTGTGGTGAGAGAGAAAGAGAGAGAGAGAGAGAGAGAGAGAGAGAGAGAGAGAGAGAGAGAGAGATTGAAAGTGCATTGGCTCTGGCCTCGCGCACCACTCCCCACCGCACAGACTTGAAAGGGCTTGAGAGAGCAGCGTGCGACCCGTTTAATCTTCCCCCTCTTGCAAGACCTGGCGCGCCACGTTTCATCCTCCCCTCAGCGGGGCAGCACAAGGGTTGGGACAGGAACTAATTAATGTACATTAATTGATATTAAAAACTTGCTGTGACTACTGCCAGGGCTTTTAAGATGTCTCAGTGTGTGTGTGTGTGTAGGAGAGTGTTTTGTAGATCCTTGTGAAGCAAAACCCATTCACCTTATTTCCTACCTTATATATGAATATTATATAGATTATAATAATAGGTGGGAAGAGCAGGTCTATCCCACGAGGGCAGAAAATGGATTAGTGGACAATATGAGAAAATAGTAATATTTTTTTCTTTTGCCCCTTTGCGATAAGCATCCCACACAACAAACAAAAGCCTGTTGTTAACTGCAGTTATTATAAATCACACATGCATTATCTTACATGAAACATTCATAATCTAATCCCAAACCCATTCCTAAAGGATACGGTGCTGCTTGAGTAGGGCGAGATGTCGGCCATGTCTTGCAGATCTCCACACTCTGACTTGATCAGCGACAGCGAGAGACTCTCCGGACCGCCGTGTTGGCTCGGCGAACTCTGCCTGTGGTGATGGTGGCTGAGATGGCCGCCCCCGAGGGCAGCCATTTTGGTCCGGAGACTCACAGTTTCCCGCGCCATGTCCATGGAGTCAGGGGACGAGCGGTGGTGGTGGTGGTGTTGGTGGTGGTCCTTGGGCCCCTGAGCGTAGCCAGCCCCCCCACCGTGCCCCCCCCCCAGGTGGCTCTGGAAAGGATAGCCCATGAGAGGGAGGGGGAACGGGTGGCGGAAGGAGGGGGGGCTGAAGGCCAGTGAAGCCGACAGGGGCGAGGGGTGGAGGGAGGGGTGGTGGTGGGGAGGTGGGGGTGGCGGGAGCGAGGAGTTTAGGGCCTCCCCCCCGCCCCCGGACTTGCGCACCACCAGGGACAGCGCCTCCGTCTGGTCGTTGGGCACGGGCACGCCGCCCAGGCCCCCGAATGCGTCTAGCGGGCTGGGCGCCATGACGTCGCCGAAGCAGTGCAGCCTCTGGTTGGAGGAGTGGTAGCTGGGGGCGGGGCTAGCTTCGCCGCTCAAGCCGAGGCCCAGCGAGGCTCCGCCCCCAAAGCGGTGCGCGTCCGGAGTCAGGGAGGTCAGGGGCCCGAACGGCGCGGGACAGGAGGAGTTGGACGAGTTGGAGGAGGAGTTGGAGGGCGGGACGGCGGCGGGAGCGTTGCCGTGACGGAGGTGGGCGGGGGCGGCCTGCTTGGGCGAGGAGAAGCCCTTGACGACGGTGTCCACCACCTGCGACACGGCGCAGTTCAGCTCCTGCTTCAGCGCCTCCGCTAGCTGCCTGCCCCCTCTCCTCTTCCCACCCCTCTCCTCCTCCTCCTCCCCCTCCGTCTCCCCGTCCACCAGGGCCTGCTCCCGCAGGAGCACCCGGGCGCGGTCCAGGAACAGCCCCGGGTCGAGCTCCGACAAGTCGGCGGCGGCGGCGTCGCCGCGGCGACGGTGGCGCCTTCTCTCCCCGCGCCTCTCCTCCAGCCCGTCGGAGCGGATGCTGTCCTCGGACAGGTTGCCGTCCTCCTCCCTTTCGCCTCCCTTGTCCCCGTGGTCCTCCTCTTCCTCAGTCTCCGAGTCGTAGATCTGGTAGAACTTCTCCTGCAGCTGCCGCAGCTGCTTCTGTCCGGCCAGGAGACAGAAGGTCAGGTTAGCTCTTTATTTATCACCATGCTATATTTTAGCCACATAGCTAATAGTTAGCTCGCTAGCTAGCCAGCTAGCTAGTTAACTAACACGGTAATAAAATGAGAGAAGAGGGTCAGGTTAGCACTTTAATTGATATTATGCTATATTTTAGCTGCTATGCTAAAAGGTAGCTCGCTAGCTAGCCAGCTCGCTAGTTAACTGACACGGTGCGGTTGTGTCTAGTGAAATGAACCTGTATTAAATGGATCATGGACCGACCTGCATGTCTTCCAGCTGCAGCTTGAGCTGCCGCCGCTCCTCCTGCCTCTGCTCCTGCCTGGTGCACACCAGCTGGGTGAAGCTGTGCTGCTGCTGGGGCGAGCGCTGCTTCCGCTTGTTCTCGCGAGAAACCTCCCCCGTCGCCCCGCCCCCCAGCGGATTGTGGCCGGCGTCCCCCCGGTGGTCGAGGTCGGTACTGCCGTCGTCGCGGTTGCCGTGGCGGTGGAGGTCGCCGCCGGCGTGGTGGCGCACCAGCGGCGAGTGGCTCATGCCGCGGATAATGTTCTCCACCCGCGCCCGCTTGGCGCGCAGGTGCTCGTCCGACAGGCGCTCCAGGTCGAAGGAGGAGAGCGAGAGGGCGGGCGGGGGGGGAGGGGGCGGAGGGGGGGGAGGAGGAGGGGGGGGAGGGGCTGCAGAGGGGTGGGAGGTGTGCAACGGCTGGGGGGGCGGCGGGCGTCCGAAGGTGGAGGCCGGGTGGGCGTGGGGGTGGTGGTGGGGCCCCGGGGACAGGCAGTCGGAGGGGCTGTCCCGGTCACGGGAGGAGCCGTCGCTGCAGGCATCCTCCGCCTGGATCTCAGAACCGCCGCTGGAGAGACCCCCGCTCCCCTGGAACAACACGTGACCCACACGTGACCCACACGTGACCCACACGTGACCCGGTGGATGGACGACCTTCTGGCTAGGAGTCCAACACCTAGACCACTAGGCTATCCTTTCCCTCATGTGTGACTATGTTGTTCATATTGAGTTGCAAGCATATGCAGACAGCATATGTTTATGTGTGACACATGTAACATGGGCCCTCCTTAAATTGGAATCTGGAATTCCCCGTGTGGTTGAAACCGGCATTACAAAAACGTTGTGGTTGTTTTGGTGTGAACATCAGAAAGTGCACCCCTCTCTAGCGCCCCCCCCCCTTCAACTCTCATAGGCTTTCACCGACATTATGGGATGTGGGAAACAGTGTACCATCAGGAGTGTAGCTTTAATATGGTGGTGTGTGTGTGTGTGTGTGTGTGCGGTTGTACCTGGAAGCCTGAGTCGTTGCCGCCGTTCTTGCCCATGTTGCTCTTCAACAGCTGGGAGATGATGGTGGCCCCGGGGAACATCATGGACTCCTCGTACGAGTTCGCCCTCTTCAGCAGCTTCCTCAGCACGTTGGACTTCTCCCCGTCCACGCCGCCGCACCCGCCGTGCCCGACCAGCGAGCAGTCGGCGTCTTGATGATCCGGCCCGTGCGATGGGTTCATGGCGCTCAGCGGGGTTTCCCTGGCGTGGGCGAATATCGCGCTGCCCACAGTCCTTTTCACCCCGATGTCGACGCGTCTGCGCTTGGTCTGCCTGCTTAGGAGGGCAGCGGTGTCATGATCAGGCATCACGCGGGGCAGCTAAAGGGACATGGCGAGGTGGGTGGGGGAAGGGGGGGTGGGGGGTGGGGGGGTGCTCGCAGACGGATGCCAGGGGAACCTGAGAAATTACACACATACAGTAAATCCCTATGTGCTTCTGATGCATCCGTTTCTAGAAGTTACATATATACTGAAATGAAAGAGACACTGAAATTGTGGGAACATTTTTAAAGTAACCACAAGCCACATCCTCAATATGACATCTTGATAACAACGAAACGTACTTTTGTCACACGTTTCTATACAGTTTTTTTCTAGAATGTTTTGCCAGTTAAAAAGGGCAACAAACAAAAAACAAACATTGCCATAACAGACGCCAAAGCCAACTGAACATACAAGATATATCCTGAACCACTGAACTATTTTTTTAAAAGAGCAACTCTGACGCTCAACACAACGTGGCGGTCAAAAGCGACGAGGGCAGGAAGCTTTAATCGATAAAATACAAAGCAAAGTAAAAATAGACTCTCATAAAGAGTACCCTGGTCAACTGCCCTAGGAATTGTCCAAATACATTCTTCAGAACAGTTCAAGGAGATGTATATATCTACATGGAGAAGCAACACTTCCATGTAATAACCAAAATAATTTCCTATTTCCTCCTGACCCTTGAGGGAAAACCTTGACTCCAACATCTTGGGAGTAACAGGATTTATCACTTGCTTAAAAGCAACAGACCATAGATTGTGACCTACGTGTAACTATATCTAATATCTTTATGAGTTTTAGGTTTTCACTATTAATTGACATTATTGATATAATTCTGATAACATAATCATAAGCTCATTACACAAGTGCTCACAAGTGCAAGTAATTTGTGTTTGTTGCCAAACAAGTACTTTTCAACAAAATCTGTCATGTGTAACACTTTTATTCGTAGGTCATTTTTATCCATAAATCTACCACAAATTAAATGTTGTCCATCATTTGTCAAGCGGATACGGACACCCAGTGTGTATGAAATAAAAAATACAAATATTCTATCCTCCACCAAGCAATGATTGGATACTAATTGCATTTCATTGGTTTAACTGAGATTTGAATCCCATTGAAAATACCAGCTTGCTGCTTGCTCCCAAGGGTTTTCAGTTAAAAGCAGGATTTGTCAGCATCTAAAGAAATTCATTTTGAGGAAAAGCTAATGCCCTTCGGAGAGCAGGGGAAATGTGATTTATTTAGAAAACTATAGGTCAGAACTGCAAGAAGCGTAATAGTCTTTGCTTAACTGCCTACTGTAATCATATACAGTAGGAAACACAACAAGGAGATAGGGACAATGAATATCTCAAACGACCATTACCAAGTGAATCCATTTTTGGCACAGTCCCACAGACAAATTATTCCTAATTCCTAAGTAATATAGTAATTTAGCAGAAATCTAGTAATGTGTGAGCAGACAGTCAGGCTTGCATACACACACACACACACACACTCACACAAGCAGACAGCTTTTTCCATGGTATGTTTGCATCTGTTTTGCAACGAAATTCGGGGTCATGGCTAGGGAAATATTTCACAAATTAAAGCTGCTTGCTGCAACAGTTTCACAGCGCTGTGCTGTGACACATTGAGGGAAGTCTGTAAAATTGTACAAAAATACAAAACAATCTGTGTTCCAAATAAAACAGAGGTGTCCAAACCAGCACATACACACAGAGAGAGAAGAGAGAGAGTTAAATACTAACATTTCTCTGAGTAGAAATATGTGTCAGATACAGAGGACTTGTTACACGGTATGCTACACTGTTTATATTGTCTTTACACCTGGAAAGTGTTCAAAACACGTGTGGACCTCCTTTGCGAACTGACCATAGACCCAGTTACATGCAAACGCACATGCAGGCGCACACATACAGCACACAAACACATTGCTCTGTATTGTAACACTGGCACAAACACAGAGACAGACAGAAGCCAGAGATATTACAGGTGTTCAGAGAGCCATCTGGTAATTTTGAAACTTGTTTTAAAATGAGTTTGAGACTAAAATTAACACCGTATTCCACAACCAGAAAAACATAATATTCATTGTAAAATGGTGAACACCTGAAATATTGCATAATAAGAGCTTAAACCAAGAGGGGATGAAAATGGCATTTAAAGTTTTTTTTTTTGTCCTCAGGTCCATATTTCAGTTTTTTACTTCTATTTTCTGAGTAAGGCTAAAGAAAATGGTAGTGTCACAAACGGGGGTTGGAAAATTCCCTATGTAATGATGTTCAAGCCATATCTCAAGTCGAAACTTTGTTGAAGTGAGAAGTGCTTTTGACAAGATGAGGAAGTCTGACATTAATAAATACGTCCCGTGTGAAATGTGTACACCTTTCAGACCTTGAGGCGCGCGGAAAGGAGATGTGAGAATACAGTAGGCTAAGTGTGGCCACCAAGACGGTTGGAACTTTCATAGTTTAATTTCTATCACAAGAACACAAATATCACTTTATCTATTCTTGATAATTGAAATGGGAAGTGATGAATACAAGAGTAACCGACCAAAAAAATTGAATTTTAAACTAGACTGTAAAGTCAACGTCGTGTTTCGTGTCTCGTGAATGTCAAAGATGTTTATATATATATAAGCACACTGGGCGTTGATAGATATGGTGGTGATAGTAAGTTAACAGCGTTGGATAGTTTACTTTTATGTTATTTTGCCACCTGACGATGCACGCTCTGCAGAATGGAGGCTGCATTAAAATTAAGTCGTTATTAGCTTCGTTATCCAAATGTAGAACGAGAATGTGTATCCACGTCAAGTCATTTAAGAGACAGGTCGACTCGACAGACTACAGAGCTGTTTCAGAATGAGAAAATATAGGCTACTGGGAATATGAATGGGAAAAATCTTCCGGTGGTGACTGGTGCGCAAATCCACCCAAATAAAAACATTCGATAACCTAACTTTAACAATCAAACATAACTAACCAAACATTTACAGTAACGCACAGTAGGATATGTGTTTCACAACTCGTGCAAAGTATCTGAATCGGAGGAATACGTGCACTAATGAATAGTCAACGGAACGCAATATTCACAATCAAATTGGCTATATATTAACTTAAAATTACAACTATCATGTAAACTATTGTCTATGCGTAACGTGACTAGCACGCACGGAAGCGGGAGTGAAAGGTAAGTTGGATTTGAAAGCGAAAAGACAAACACGCAAAAACTCTCTCAAGCAGCAAACAACAATTTTAAGAGCGTCTACTCACTTGGTGGAGCAGAAACGTCTTTCTGATCGGTCCCGTTTTGAGGAGAGAGAGCGAACAGTAGAGACGGTTCCTGGCTCGGTGTCGATCAACGCTGTAATTCACTCTGGCAAAGTGGAGGGACGCGGAGAGAGAGTGGGAGAGAGAGGGAGAGCGGTGTGGGGGGGGGGGGGCAGTGTGTGTGTCAGAGAGAGAGAAAATCGCTGAGCTCGTTTGCGCCACTCTCCTCCTGGGATGGGAAATGGAGAGAGAGAGGGAGGGACAGAGCGAGAGAGAGGAAGATAGAGTGACAGAGAGATTTCGGGGTTGTTTTCGAGCGCAGAGCGGTGCGAAGGGGAGCTCCGTGGCTCACGGACCAACAAGAATCACTTAAAGACGCGCGTGAAGGATACGGGAAGACGCTGCGTCATCGCGCACCTGACCAATAAGGACGCGGAAACGGGAGTTGGTAATCTCCCCCTCCCCCCACCCCCCCTATTTTTTCTCAGGAAGGCGCACAAAAACAGCGAACCTTCAAAGCGCAGGAGGACAGACAGAGTAGAGGTGGTCACGGCGTGACAACGTTGACGGCTCCCTCCCCCCCTCGCCCCGCTTTACCGAGCACCGGCGGGAGACACGCCGCTGCGTAAGGAGAACAAACCCTCTTCACTTTTAATGGCAGTCAATCATCTTTAAAAGGGGTCAGTTCCCTTTAATCTGACAAAACAATAAATACATTTTCGACGTTAATAAATAAAGTCAACTGTAAATGTTACCGGTGGATATGGGGTGGTCATTATTATTTATAATAATGGTATCCAATATCAAGTAATAACTTTTTATAAAACTAATTTCTAAACATGCATCACAGTGTCAGCCACCAAATATTAAAGCATAACTATATTTTGTATTCATAAACAATTGTAAACAGAATTAGAGGCGCGCTATTGCGCTGTTAATGTTCACATTTATTGATATTTGCTGAAGATTTAAATGTTATTATACCCTTGTTTACTCCATTTTCAGTGTTTATTAGTCTACATACATTTGAATAAGGCATATATGTACAAATTATGCCGATATCGGCTCTGCGCACAGTGCACAATGGAAAACTGTGCGTCTGATCGTAGCCTCCCGTTTCTATAAAGTTATTTCTAGGAATGCTGAGCAGACACTGGAATAAATTCACATTTGGCATTATTAGATTGTATTTTATTCTTTTTTTAGCAGGCCGTTGTGGAGAGACTATTTAATTCGGGGTTATTTCAGTACCGGAGCCGGTAAACTACGGTGTGTGTCCACCCTTACAAACTCCTCTCTGTTAGTCTGTATCAAATTCTCAAAGTCCCAGATACTATTTATGAATAATTGAACATCACAAGTCGTCAGTTAATACAGGCGTAGTTTATACAAAACACAAGGCTTAAAACAAGTTATTAAATGTTTTGTTTCTACGTGCCCTGGAGTTCACGACTCCCTTAGACATAGTGGTTGAATTTCACACCGTTTTTACCTGTTTTTCTCTCAGACTAGACGACTACAGAATTGAAGTCCCATCCTGAACATATTGGACAAATTTATTGGAGTGGTCATTATGGTTTGGTATTTTATTGTTAAATTGAACGCACTAAAACATGTCCAACGAGGCTGAGTGTTTATCTAACATAACATTGTAGTAATAGAATAGAATAGACTAGAATATATTCTATGTTTCTCTAACATAACGTTGCAGCAAGATAGTACAGTGGAAAGGAATTAGTGTTGGAACGCAAAGACGAACGGGAGCAGATTTGTGCACAGGCAAGCCAAATGTGCTCCGTCCAATCAAGTGTCTCGTTCCGAAAGCCCCTATATGATTGGATTTATGTGGACCACCCCGTGTGGAACTGATAAGTGGACGAATACACAATGCTCAATTTAGAGAGAAAAAAATGATGGTGATTTAAAATCACGTTAGTTTCGAAGTCATTCCAAAACATTTCATCCTTTGATCGGGTGTTGCTGAATATTAAATATCCACCAAACCTTCCCTTTCAAACGATCAGCTGAAACAAACTTTTTAAGAGATTAATAATACAAAGACAAATTCCTACAGTTACCGACACAAATAGACGCACTGCCATCAAGTGCGTCTATGTGGCAAATTGTAGTTATTTTATCAACACTGTGGTAATCTTAAGATTAGTTTGCAGAAGACAGTATGTAGCCTATACGTTTAACAAAATAATCATAAAAACACCAATATTATTCGCCTAAGAACACATTTGCTTTTCTTACCATCGATGCTGTCCATGTACGCAGAGGGATTGTGGCCCTTATTTCTAAATGATTTCTTGCCAATTTATTTTACTTTCACCTTGGAGTGGAAGTGTCCCGATGATCTTAGACCTATACTAAAATATGTCTCCCAAATAAAGAATTATAAAATATGTCCTATTTGTGTAAAAAAAAAAAAAACGTGCATAGAACAATATTAACTAAATAAAACAGAAAAGAAAATGTGCCCGCATTTCTCATGATAATAAAAAACACAGTGTGTTTACAAGTGTTTTGTATGGGTCAACAATAGTAGCTACTTCCACGTCTTTCTTCCACGAATCTGTAATTGTTTTAATCCATGTGGAGGCATTTTGTGCGTTTTCGTAAAATGTATAAATTAACAACAGAAACAAACAAAAAAAAAGTTCACAAACGCGACTCCCCGTTTCCCGAGTGGCACTCTATATGGATAAGGCGCATCCATGTATGTTTTTTTGTGTTTTGTGTGTGTGTGTGTGTGTGTGTGTGTGTGTATAGAGGGGGGGGGTTCTGTCGTGAAGAATTCCGTTATCGCTGTGAACCGGAAGGGGGACCGTGTTGGATTTCGCTTATGAGACAATTTCGCTGCAGCTGAGAAGACAAACGCAGACAGAAAACGAGTCCGTTATTATTGAAATTGGGATAGTGAGGACGATATTGTTTGTACAATCTGTTACACTTTGACAGTAGACCCAAAAATGTATTTTTTAGTGGCTGTAGTCCTACTAGCCTATCAAAGACAAAGACAACATTCAAATTTTAAGAGAAAAATTATTGACTTTAAAACTACTGTTGTCCATTTTGTGTAATTTATGAGATTGATTCAACCAGCAGTTGTGTTCACTGTTGTGACCACACACATGCACACGTTAATCTTTAATTCTCTTTGCTACCTTTGTTGACTTGCCTGATGTGACAATGACCCCCACTGATCTACACATGTGTGCTCATGTGTATGTGTGTGTGTGTGAGACTGCGTATGAGTGAAACGGTGACACACAGAGTCTCCCTCTGTGTGTCACCGAGAGAATACTGTGTGAGAGATTAGAATTAGAGAGACCTGTAGGCCTGTGTGTGTGTGTGTGTGTGTGTGTGTACGTGTGTGTGTCCAATTTGCCAGCCCAATAGGATGGCCTAACAGCAGTTTCACAGAGCGACCTTTTAACCCTAACGCAAACAGTGAACTCTCAGTCAACTAAACACAGTGGAATTTACCCACAAGGTAAGCCTGACAGACATTTAAACATTAGCTGATATTAGTGTAAAGACGGGCCCTGGTAAAGGCCTGATTGCACCACTAGTGATACGATAGGGAAGGGGGCAGAGAACCCCGCAGATGATTCCAGTAAAAACATCCGGGACACAGAAACCGCACGTAAAAGCCAATAGTTGTTGGTGAAAGTTCAGCCGGATTTTGTCCAGTGATGTATGGTGTCAGAACAACTAAGTCATAACTTCTTTACACATGGAAATAAAGGAGTCAAAGAATCAAGTGTATGTTTCTGCAAGTCAGTAAAAGCAAATTACAAGACTATGTTTTTTCATAGAACACAAAATATGTTGCAAGCAAACATCTTAACATAGAAAACCAACATATTCACGTCACACTGTCAATTTTAATGTTACCCAGAAGACCGTCTGCGATAATATTTGACCTTCGTAAAGGCATTCAAAAATGTAAATTATGCTGGTTAGCAAGCAAGGTCCCGTAGGTCGAGTCTCAATACAAAAAGACAAATCATTTAGCATAATAAAACTACTCTAACCTTGGTGAATGCTGGCAAATCTGTGTGTGTGTGTGTGTGCGCGCTCGTGTGCGTGTGTGTTTAAATGTCACTATTTGTTGATCACAGTCAAAGGATTAGAGTTGACAAAGGGGCAGTTTGCCTGCTCACACACACGCACGCACTTTAATCTACATTCAAATACATTTCGCCTGAAAGTGGCACATAGTAAGTATTGTTATTTTATTTATCGTAATTTAGATTTTTTGGATTAAAAATTTTTTTCATTTAACATACTGTAGCCTGTAGAGGATTCATTATGCCCATATGTTTACGAACATCCTCTGAACATTTCTCTTTGGTGGCATGGAGACTATGCATGGGATGTACAACATAATAAATATCTCAGCAACATCCAAAATACTTGTGTAATAGTGTTAAGACTCCCTTATTTTATACTTATCTTATCCTCGCTGTAACAATAGTTTCAAATACCTCAGCAGCAATTTTCTCACCCTTGATGTCTCTTAAAAACATCATCTGCTATTTTTGTACCTGTACTTAGGTAGTGAAATATAATAATCGGTAAAACACATACACACACATTGAATTGAGGAGAGTCTTTCTGTAACAGACAGAGAAAGGGAGATAATGTGAATACAATGGTGTGTGTGTGTGTGTGTGTGTGTGTGTGTGTGTGTGTGTGTGTGTGTGTGTGTGTGTGTGTGTGTGTGTGT